>OY365806.1:59794718-59872677 GCA_959347315.1 Bimastos eiseni | reverse complement strand
TACAGTTTGACAAGATGAGACAATGATATCAGTCTGTTCTGTTGAAATGCATAATAATGTTATGTAGTTATATGTGATGTACCATTTTACAGTGCCTATTGAAGAACCACAATGTAATGTGATTCTTATATAATGTGATAATTGAAGGTATGTAGGGTACTATATTAACAATGTCATCCAGGAGTTATATGCTTACAGATTTGAATCTATTATTTGATTAGTGCCACTTAGTGGAAATAATGTTACTGTACCTGTTTTCTTGTCTTCATTCACCTTCAACATGTTTCTGACATGGAAAGCTATGTAACTGGTTTGGAAATCTAAATAAATAGCGTGGAAAGCTATGCAACTGGACTGGAAATCTATTAATTTGGCCTGAAAAGCTATGCAACTTGCCTGGAAATCTATGCAACTATTAGCTATGCAACTGACCTGGAAAGCTATGCAACTGGGCTGGAAAGCTATGCAACAGGGCTGGAAAGCTATGCAACTTGGCTGACTGTGTATGTAACTGGGCTGGAAAGCTATGCAACAGAGCTGGAAAGCTATATAACTAGCCTGGAATTTAATGATAGCTAAGGAGAATTATGTATTAATTTAAGGTAATATAACAATAAAGCCGTTGAGTTGTTGATTTCAGTCATTGCAATGACTACAATGACTTCCAATTAAAAGCTAAGGATTCAAATTGTGCTATGGTTTCAGGGAGTACAACAAGAAGGGAGCCGTGCTGGAGGCATCCGTCAACTATATAAAGCGTCTCCAAAGCGAACATCGTAACATGGATGAACTGAGGCAGCGCCAGGCAGTTCTCGAAAGAGAAAACCGAAGACTTCAGCTGCTTGTCCAGGTACAATGTGAACCCATCAAAGACAATGATTATCAAAGACAATGCTTATCAATGCATGATGATCTGCCTATTGTGCTATCCTTGGAATACAGATCAAGTGCCACGCTGTTGCGCGTTTGTTGAAAATGAGTCCATGTTGTAAAGCTGTATTAGAAGTTGTCATCCATAATATCCTGACTTTATTATGACAGAACTTGTGTTACAACGAAGAGTCTTGTAATTTTTCTGCTATCCGTACTCCAACAGTGCCAGCCGTAGGCCTGGAGAAGGGAGGAGGGCTATGTCAATGGCCCTGCTGGCCATTGGTTGCAGTTTAACATGGATATTTATTGATGTTTTTCTCGTGTAATCGATTTGTCTTTTGTATTTTTTAGCAAATGACTCTCGAGGCTCAGCACAGAGAGCACTCATCACCTCATGTGGCCCAACACATCCAGGTGCACCAGCAACCATCACTTCTGCAGGAGTACCCACCGCATCACAGTCAGCAACACATGCAGCAAGTCGAGGTGGTACCTTTGCGGCCACGCGACCAGCAGCATCAGCAGTCAGACCTTCAGATGCTCTACAACCAACAACATATGCAACAGGTTGAGATGCTTCTGACAATGAACCAGCAGCAGCAGGTTCCGCTTCAAGTCCCCCTTCAGGACCAGCATCTCCTGGAGGAGTTCATGAATCTTGTCCAGAACTCCGATTGCCCGATTGTCTCAGGCAGTGTCCAATTCGAGTCCTTCCCCGAAATCAACTTCCACAGCCTTCCAGAGGAGAATTTCCAGGTCGCTGTCGTCGCCGACCACTTTGACGACGCGAATACGATGGATTTTTCCATGGACGACATGTTCACAGACGTCAACAGCCTTCAACTGAACAGCGATCCTCTGCTGTCGACAACAAACTCAATTCCTGACTTTGAGGAAGACATCTTCAGTCGACTTATAGCAAAGTAGTTGGAAACGTATGCACATGCCATTTGTGGCAGATAATGATCTGTAATGGATATTAAAAAAGAATTCTGGTGAACTATTGGGGGTGTCTTTTGTAGAATGCCCTGAGGATGATCACTGCAAGGTGTTTTGCATGACTGTGAGTTATCTATTGTTTGCTGGCTGTTGATCAGTTAATTAAGACGGAGATTGGTACAGTAGCTGTTCAATAGTTGCTCTTTTAGACTTTTATCTACCATACTTGGTGTCTGGCATACTGCCAGGGACTTCTGAAACAGAAGTTGCAATGTTTGGTAAATGTTCGGTAAGCTAAGAATTTCGTAAGGTGTGTAGGTGATTTGTGAATTATTTTTGACTGTTTGCGAGGTGCATTCGCGACGATGGATTTAATAAAGGACAATTACTGTTAATGAACTATGTGTATTAGATAAGACATCTTGCATTTTACAAATGTAGTATTCAGCACATTGGGATCTGTTTTTTGTCATTGGTCAAACACGCACATTCAATATTAACTTGCTCATATAGATTTGTACATTTAGATATATAAACACAAATGATGCAATATGTATATAGCTGCGTGTGGAGGTTTATTACCTATGAAAAACCTCTGCCTAATATATTGTCGATAGTATGTAGTTGAGTATATGTTGCATATGAATTTCAAAGTTTTTTAAAATTTGTAATTTGTTTGTTAGTTGATATTTGCTTATCTGAGAAGTTGACATCGTGAGACATAGTTAAGTAATCTCTTTGTTTGTTTTAAGTATATGTGGGTGCCCAACCATCCCCTTAAATATGTGATGATCTACCATCGCCTTAGATAGTGTGGTTGGATTGTGTTGGACTGACATATTCACCTGTTTTGTAGCCACTATCAAATTCCCAGACTCCAGTTGTCTTTGCTGTCCATAAGAGATTCAAAAGTGGAATTTCTTGAACAACTTATCCCTAATTTCTTCGTCTGTTTTGCATACACAGTAGAGCTCTTTAGGATATTGAACGTATCATTCAAGCAGACTATAAGATTCTCATCCCGCAGATGTAAAGGCTGCTAGATGCTGAATGTGTATTCTGTAAATAGATTGCATGTTCTGAACTCGAATCACTCTATTCTAATCATTGTATGCTCAATAGTTGTTAGAATCTAAACCTGTACATAAGCTGCTGTATATTTAAATTGCTATATATATATATATAATTATATATGTATATATATGCAGATGGTGCTGTATTCCTATTCTTGCTAAACAAAGTTTACTTGATAATTTTTATTTAACATAGCCAACAACTAGTATATTTTTAGTGAAGGTAAGCTCAATCTGCTCATCACAGAGTAATTTTTGCATAGTCTAGCCACTGACTGGTATCTACTATTATTATTTATTATTTTTACTACTGCAACTTCTACTACTACTGCTACCGTGGCTAGGCAGGTAACGCTCCTGCATAGGTTTCTTAAAGGGGTGCTATATAAGCCTCAAGAATGAACTACCACTAATACTACTATTTATATATCTGTTATAATTACTTATGTTTAAAAAACTTTTTCATGCATGCAAGGTTGCAAAGAAGTGTTACTCTGAGGTATGTGTTGTAGTTGCCTCTGTCTCCTTGCATTACTTACAGAACCCAGCCTAAGTTTTAGTTAATTTTAAAGCAAGCAGTTGTAGTGCCTTTCATAAGTTAGTCACATAATTATGTAACAGAATGAATCCATGTAATTTGTAAGTGGGTGGAGATTTGGATAAAGCTGTGTGTGATGATTTAGTTGTTTAGAGTTTTCAAACACCTGCAGATCACCGTTCTGTTATGATCAATCGTTTACACTGGAATGCATTAAATTTATTACACGGAATTCATTATCTGCACTGAAACGATCACTGAAAGTTTGGTATTATTTATCAGTTGTATAATTTTTTTTATTATGTGTTTAGAAACATGTCTACATTGCTACAATAATCCTTGTTCGCAAAGCATTTTTTGTAAATAATTAGAGTAGAAACAGGATCAATTTGTAGCTAATAAGTAAAATATGACAGTTTTGAAGGATAAATTGAAGGGTGTAGACGCTTATTGAAGAAGTCTCGATGCTTGAGGTTGTATGGTCGAGTAAGTTCAAAGGAAATCAAACCGAAGTTCATCCTGTAAGGTCCACTACTTTGCAGCTGAAATCTAGGTTAAGTTTAAGCTGATAAGAGCTCCAAGCATAGTTTGGCATTGTATAATTGTAAGTTAAAGGTTGTATTAAGATAGAAAGAAAGGCAAGGCATATTCTTATTTTAATATTTTATTTGGTGTTCACATTATCTCTTCCTTTTCTTGTGTTCACCCAACAAATGTTATGTCGAGAGTCAACTGTACAACGCTTTCGTTCAAGTGTCCTATTAATAATTTTGTGAAGCATGCAGAATTGATCTGAAAGCTTTCCAGTAGAGAGCCTCTGTTCCACATCACAAGACCAAAGTCTTGGGACTGAGGAAGATGCCCTTGACCCTACTAAGGTTCAGAATAACCAGTGTCACTGGGCTGGTTTAGTTTCTTTTTTGCTGATTTTCTCAGTCGTTCAGTTTGTGAGATGTTTGCATTTGATATTGTGTGGTACAGGCGAATGATACGTTAAATTTGTCATGTTGAGCACTGAATGATACATTAAATTTGACATGTGGAGTGTCAGTACCAGCATCTGTTTCTATTTTATTGGTAGAATGTTCTGGCATTGATTAAGTATATTTTATTGGTGGAAGATGGTGACATTAATAAAGTTCTTGAAGATATCGTGAGTACCACAGATTACCAATAACTACAATGAGAATGTAGAAAAGAGATGATAATGATTATTTAAAGTGCTCTTTACAATAAAGAACGAGCAAGTGACTGTACTCAGTTCTGATTTCATTAGAAGTTAGATGTTATCCCATTAAATTTGTCTCAATACGCAGAATGGCTACTGCACAACTAGTTTGTATCATTCATTCCAAGAATTTACTTTGTATAGCTCTCTTCTGTGTGGCACAGTGGCCGATTGGTTAGAGCAGTCGTAACATTCAGTGTGTGCTGAGTGAACAGGTTCGACCCTCTTCCGGGAGTCACTGTACGGACCTTGAGCAAGTCCTTCGCGTACAATTGCTCTGCAGTACAACTGCAGTTGCGCCGTCGAGGCGTTTGCACCCAAAGGGCAATATCAAATTTCAGAATAAATAAATACATCTTCAAGTAGAACTACTCAGAGGTCAAAAAGAAATGAAAATGAACTGATTGGGTCAGTTCCTTCACGACTGCAGCCAGTTTCATTGGGTGCCATGCCCAATGAGGCTGCACAGAAGGATGGAGCCCAGCTTCATATATACATATTTTACTTAGGGTCAATATGATTCAGTTGAACAACTGAATGAAATGTTGAGATGCAGAATGAAGTGCTTGGACATTCCTAAGATTTTAATCTTTAACCAATGTAAATTAAGGTGAAATTTGCCAGCTTGATCTTATTAGACGAATATTTAATTGAGTAGGTGTGAAGTAGTTGGGGTGGAGGGGTGACCCGTGTTGCATAACATGCAGAAGGGTGCAAGTTAGGTGGATGCAGGTTGGCAGGCACTGGTTGTGAAATTATTAATTCAGTTTTGGAACTAAATTATAAGGACCATTGTGGTTTTCACGAATATCCTAATTAACTGTCTAGTTGTAATGTGTGGTAGTCACATTTACTAAGTTTATTTGATACACTGATATTCATGCCACTGGAAGCTATCTACCTTGAAATGAATTCTCTACAAATTTAGACCTGTCTAGCGTCAGAGATTGGCAGGTCTTAGTTTAGCTTGGATGGTCTGTCCTTGGCCAAGGTGTTGATGGGCGGGGCTTTACTTGTACACAATTTTTCACAGGAATTAGCGATCCAAAGGGTCACTGCAAACTTTAACCAGATTTGAATAAAGCTTGTGTTACTAGGCCAAAAGCGAGGCTGGTAATGAGTCAGATGGAGGCCATGGATCAATGGTAAGCATTCAATTCAAGTGTTCTCATCTGGGATCTTTGAAAGTGAAGTGCATTCCAGCCATGCCTCTTCTAAGGTCTTTTTCACAAGATAACTCTCTCTCTGTCTCTCTCGCCATTGATCTTTATAGAAAGCAGACTGAGATAAAAGAAGAGAAACAAGAGAATTAAAAACCGAAGACAATAAACATGAAACAATATTTATAAGCTATAGCCATCAATAAATATTTATATTACAAGAAAAACAGCCAAAATCACAGCAATTCTTAACATAAATGAAAGCTTCTGAACTATAAAACCATGTCACACAAAAACTGATTTTTCAGCTTTTTTAAATTTGTAGAGAATTCATTTCAAATCGTGAGAATGTCCTAAAGCACCTTCCAACAATGGCTATGGTTGTTGCTGAGCTAATCCTGGTAAGCACTTGTATGGCCTTTTGCTTTTCAGCTTTAGCCACATATTATCGGCTGATGGTAATGCCCACAACATCGAACAAACTGGCCAATGCTGTAAAACCCTCAAGAATAAAACTAGGCACCACACATTACAACCTCGCCATAATGGCAGTTCCTCCAGCATAATGGGTACTAATAATAAATATTCGTTAAATGATATACATGGAATGTCACACTCCATCCATTACAATATCTTACTCCCAAGTCCTAAAATGCATAGGCAACAGAGCACCATTGACCATATTCACAGCTCTGCAGTAGTTTTTACCTTTGATCAGAGGAAAGCCTTGAGCTCACAAATTCCATTTCAACTGGGCCAAAAGTTTGTGGTATTTGTTGATTGTGGGCAGCACATGGAAAAATTATGTACTGTTAACTCACAGCAACCAGCAACACTTGGGAGTTATGGTAATAATCAAGCTAAACCTAGGGGGGGGGCCAGCGGGGCCTAGGCCCAGGATGCAAATGTGGAAATGGCGCAAATTTCAGGATGGAATAACTTATTATTCCATAAAATGCATTATTTTCAAAATGTGGGGTGCCAGATTGATGCTAGGCACAGGGTGCAATTATAGCTCCGTATGGCCCTGGTAATAATAACACCTAATTAGGTTTACCCGCTTTAGCCACTAATCATTGGCAAATGATTGCCTAGTGAGCAAAATAACAGAACCATGGTTCAGAGGTATAATTATAATGTCTTGTGAAAGAAAAGCTTAACAAAGAACAACAATACAGCTAAAACTACCAGTTCTAAATCAGATTAGTCAACAAGGAATGTAGAAATTTTAAATCGTGACATAACATTTATATATATGGTAACAACGATAAAATACTAAGTTAATATTTTAAATCCAATAACTACTCTATCCAAGTAACTATTATTTGTATTAGTCCAATTTAAAAGTTCAAAGCTATTCAAAAGCAAGAACCTCTTTTAAACAACTTTTGGCCACATTCTCCGACAACCAGAGCAAAAACTCATTTGAACACAAATGAAAAATATTAATTACAACAGAAACTACATTACAATATAGATGGTGGTCATATATTATTAATGGGAATATTTTATCATTGATAATATTAAATTCATACTCCATTGTACTCACTAGCATAGACATAAAAGCCTAACAACATTTAAATTAATAATTTAATATAATAACATTTAAAGTACCATAAGTTTGTTATAAACATTTAAATTAAAAATTCACATTTGCCATAAATCCATAAATATAATACATTGAAGCCTAAATAATATCTGAAGCAAAGAAATGTACAACTTCATCATTTTGACCTAGAGATACTGCATTGAGCAGCTAATTTAAAGCACTGAAGCAAAAAACACAAAATGGTTTAAAACTTATCCTTAACCATCGAATGACTTATTAAAATAACACCGAAACGTCTCTTCATGTCCGGTTGAAGAGACTTTATCGAAAAGTTGACAGATAAGAAGTTAAAAGACTCTAAATATAGAACCCGGTTTTGTGATAATACATACCATAAAACGGAGGAGTACTCGGGCACAGCAGGGTCCTTATTTATTCGCACCAATTTATTTGGCTGTGGACAAGCATACCTTTCCTCAAGTTGCCTCCCTCTACCTCTGTTGTTTGCCCATTGAAACTAAACTGGATGAGCAACAAACAGAGTCCTCTGAATCACAACTGATGTCACACAACCCTGGTCTACTTACCAGATCCTCAGTTCATTCCCAAGGGCTTCAGCCCCCAAACGGCAAGAAGTCAGAAACAAGGCCACCAACAGTGTTGAAGAAGGCTGAATGACAAAGGCTAACACTCTAGAAATGGGCCACGGCCTTAAATGCCCCAAGAAGCATCATGACACAGCAGATCTGAAGAGATAAGATAGACGAACTGCACTGGATTCCCAAGCACACACTCGAAAAGAAGTCAAGAGCCATCAGGAAAGCAACAGACCCACTGCTGGTGGCAGTACGTCATCGGCTCTGGTTCAATACCTAGCCAAACAAATTCCACTGCACCATGCAACGACAACATGAAAACCGCACAAACATAATATGCGGTTGCATGTTTACAAATACCCCAAGTATCAAGTATCTTTATCTGCTCTTTATAATGTTTATAGCAGCAACAAAGGAATGCAATAAATTCTTAAAAGTACAGCATATCGAAATGAAACAGAAAGCACAGATGCTTAGTGCCCAAAAAGCTATAAAAGGACTCAATTGCTAAACATATGCAACTATATGCATGGCCAACTAGCTTAATGATCCTAACTCAGCAGAAGGCATCCCAGCAAATTACTCCTATTAAAGGCCTCGGCGAGTGAAGGCATTCTGGTTCAACACCATGCTGCATTGGTTTCCCAGTTTTTATTAGTACATAGTCATCATTAAAGGGTTAATAAACTGTCAATAACCTAAACAAACCAAACAATCCCAATCCATTAAAATCAACAGTCAAAACCACCTTCTTAATTAGACTGTTCATAATTCAACCCACGCTAACAAACCAAACCAACATTAAAAAGATTCAGCAATATATCCAGTAAGTCCGTAAGAAATCCAATTCTTGCGTCAAAATTGTGACCAATCAAACCATCCTCAGAATAAAGCTCTTCACAGTTTAATTATCAACATAAAATGAGAAAAATATTAAAACTTGTTTTGGGTTAGGAAAGCTGTTTCCACATTAATAAGTAACTTCGAAATTGTGGTAAGCTGTTGACAATTTAACTCTCAGTTTAAAAAGTCTCTGAGCTGTAAACAATTTCAAAACCAAAGAAACAATACAAACTTAACCATTCACACTGAGTCGATTGGTTAAAATGGTTTTGATTTTAAGCAGGGCATCAGTACAAAACATTTTCTTTGTCTCGCGTAACCTCCTCACAGTATTTGTCGCCAGCAGTTGCCATGGTGGATGATTTGTTAAACAGAGCGGAGTTTCCTTTCAGTTCGTCCAGTTGGTGACGCTGTGTGCTGTCCACAATGTCCAGGCGATCTCGTAACAACGACAATTCCTTCTGATTCTGCCAATATGAAAACATGAACCGGTGTTTCAGTAAAGCACCAGAATAATTTAATTACTTCTTTGCATGTGGGATATGGTAGCCGATTAAAGCACTCATATTACAACATGGAGATGAGATGGTTCGAACCTTCTCTGAGGCTATCTTTAGCACATCCTTCAGTCATTATTCGGACTCCCACCTCATCCCTTAGCTGCTTGAAGGCTTTATTTCCTCAGGCTGTCATGCTGAGAGCACCTCTGAATATAGCTAGCAATGTAAGAAGCACCTTATCAATATGGTTGATTAGATAGTGATACTTCGTCATAACAATAATAATATCAAACCATATATAATTTATTTTAACTATTTTAACACACAAGCACAGTGCAAACCAAGTAACTTGCTGCAAAATATGGGCCCCAAAAAGAAGTGAGCTCCCACTAGGCATGGACACTGTGTGACACAATTTATATAGAGCAGTGTCCTGAATATGTATTACACACAGGTTATATAGCACCTCCTAGTGTCACAAGGTTTGAGTATTCCTTCACTGAAGTGTAAATATGACCCCAACAATCCAACAAAGATGGCCTGGTATTCCATAAATGCATCTCATCCAAATGTAACATTTATTGAGTTTGTCAGCATTTATCCATAGTAAAAAACTACCACACAGTTCAACAAACTAATGACAAGATTTCTTTACTAAAAGAAACTGTTGAGGGTACAGTTACTCAGAAGGCACTTATCATTAAAACTCAAGATTCCAATTCCCAATGAAGCAGTAAACATTTCATGCAACATTTATATATTTTTATATATATTTATATATATTTATATATTTATATACATTTATATATATTTATATATATTTATATATATTTCTATATATTTCTATATTTTTATATTTATATACTTATATATATTTATTCATTTATATATATTTATATATTTATATACATTTATATACATTTATATATATTTATATATATTTCTATATATTTCTATATATTTATATATTTCTATATTTCTATATATTTATTCATTTATATATATTTATATACATTTATATACATTTATATATATTTATATATATTTATATATATTTATATATATTTATATATATTTCTATATATTTATATATGTTACTAAGACAATTTGTATCTCACCGTGTCAAAAAATGCAGTGACAGCTGGCATGAAATCTGTCGTCATCGTTCCAAAGGACAATCCGCCAATCGGTGTCTGCTTAATATTTGCAGACAAGAGTAAACTTTTGAATTTCATGTTTCGTTGAAGCAAATCACGCAGCTGTCTCTTCAGCTGCTCGTGAGCCTCAGAAGGAATTGACCTCCTACAGTAATGATAAATGCAAATTCACTAATTGTAGGGGATATAATAAACATATAGTATAGCGCCTTTCCACAACAATTACTCACAAAAACAACAGAAAAAAGGGGAAAACTAATAGACTGAACTAATAGACTAATAGATGTCTAAGAGAGATAACAGGAACGACGTCACAGATCACATTAAACCCGAATCCATGCAACAGAAATACTCACCGAATGAAAGAGGAGCAAGTATATATGAAATTTAGAGAACGTTGGTATAGGAAGTCAGCCTATGTTTGTCTCTTCAAGAGTGACATGTTTCAGGGTGCTACTTAATAATAAACAAACTGATTCTCAATTTATCATATATTTGTTTACAACCTTTCTCATTATAGAATGCACCTGTTCATTTGTTCAACCACTCACCTGTTCATTCATTCACTCACCTGTCCATTCATCTACTCACCTGAGCGTCTCTTTCTCTGCCTGCAGAACATCGAGCTTAAGCTTCTGTTGGTTGATTTTGTCTTTAAATTTGAACAACTGACTCTTTAACAAATTCTTTTTCTGGAAATATAAATATAATAATTTATGCCTCCCTGTTGCACATTTTAACTAGTAGAATAAATAACAAACTAGGTCACCAACTGCAAATAAAGACAGTGCAACAAACTAATGCATAAGCGATATTTAACAGTTACACTGTGACCTTCATTCATACATAAGAGCCACCAGTTCTAAACTTAAAACTAATCCTTTCAATTTGAATAATCCAAGGTATGTAAGCGGATGCTTGTATAAAAGCTGCCTACGAAACTCCACCGACTTTGAGACCAGTACTGGATAAATCTGATCGTGCTTAATAATAATAATTTCCATTTCTTTTCCAACTGACAACAACACAGTATGATGACAAGAACAGTATGAATGAACCATGACAAGTTATTACAGCAGTCAAATTTGACTGCCTGCAGCCATGCAAGGCGCCCATCATGCTATACATTTAATATAACCAACACCGCCGCCTAGCAAAAGAAGAGCTTGCCAACCTATCAGAGGATACGTGCATCGAACTTGGTTCCTCAGCTCTGCGCCCCAGTGTGTCATCCATTTCTCTACGCAACCTCCCTACTTCAGTGCAAGCCTACAGCTTAAAACTATAAAAGTGCTGTAGAACTCTCTACATGTTAAATGATATTAGAAATATTAACACAATATATTCAACCTGTTTGTAGACGTTGACAGTGTTGGCCAATTTCCGCCTGGTAGCCGCCAGCTGAGTCTCCAGGTCGTCCAGCCGTGACTGGAGGTGGCTCTTCTCCTCCACCCATGACGTCCTGTTCTGAATGAGCATTGACTCTGTCTGGTCCTTCTCACGAAGCGTCGCTTCCTTTGCTCTCTGCAGCTCAACTCGCAGTTGATCGGCCTCTCTTTCCAGCTTCTCATGCAACTCCACCAGATCACGTTCTCCTTCCACGTACCTGCATCACAGAAGGGATCTTTACCAACAAATGCCCTGTGGACGACCCTGTAAAAGCACTCTACCCCATATTTATGATGATGTACAACATTCATCCAATCTCGTAAACCCGCATTTGCAATTCAATAAACAATGCACAAGTATCATATTAGATGATAAACAAATATTTCAGAAGCAACTCTTCTGTATAACTTTGAGCTACAAATGTCTTATAATATTAAAATTGATAATAATAATACATTTGCCCAATAATACATTTGCTCAATAATACATTTGCTCAACTCACTGCTGAGTGAGTTGCCATTTCAGAGCATCATCAGTCACATTTCCGGATTCCAGATATAGCTTAGATTGCCTGAGAGATTAATACCCCGGGTAAAAAATATAACAATATAATAATAATGCCTTGCGACCGACTCTTTAACAAATTCTTTTTCTGGAAATATAGAATGCATTATAGCTGACAGCCTAAAAAGAGCTATAAAGAGAATCGATTTCATTGCTCAGGCAGTCAGCTAATATAATAATAACAACAACAGGGCCTTGCGCACATACAGCGCTTCTGAACGATTCACCCTACAAGAAGCGCTCTAGTAATGTTTAAATACAATACAATAATGACATAGGCTTTACAATTTACATCATGTAACATAACACAACCTCTGCTAAGCACCCATGTAATTATGATCCGATATGAAGGAGATGATTATATCAGTCTGTAACAAGAACTGGAAATCTATCAGTTTCATCATTCTCTTAAGCTCAGCACAAGATGGTATTTTATTAATCATACATCAGTGAAACCGACAAACAACTTTCATTAGAAGTTCAACAGCTTTCTCGTAAATTTACATTTTACAACCGGCGCATGTTACGTTAAATCAGCATATAACAGAATATCTCTGTAGTTCCTAGACATCCAGCTTATATCTCCGAAAGGCAGTAATGATTTAAAGCCAAACAGAAGGTATCGATTATTAGTCATAAGATTATAAGCAAATGATGTTTGGATAGCCGCTACCACTAGTGGGTCGTACATGAAACCAAACCAAAGACATCTCAGTCATGGTGGCTTTTATACCTGCTGTACTGAGTTTCCAGACGCTGCAGTCGGGCCTTAAGCTCGTTATTCTCAAGGCGGTCGTGTTCAAGTTCGTCAAGCAGCATCTGTTGGTTCTGCAGTTTATTTCTGAAATGATAATCAGTTTCTTCTCACCGTCTTCTGTCTGTGAAGTAATAGCCTCATGAAGTACAGGCAAATCAATATAGTTGATTAGAATTAGTGTTTTTGATAATCAACCGTGATTAAAATTTCAAGTCAATTTCGTTAAATATGGTAAATATAACAAATGCACATAAATCCTGTAGGATAGTTATTATAAAATCAAAAGCTATCAAACAAATTCTTTCACCAAAGTGAAGGTGAAGAAGTCATCGGTACTTATTATATATTTATTACAAAATATTGTGCGCAAAGGACTTGCTCAAGGTCCCTACACAGTGACTCCCCGGACGAGGGTAAATGAGTATTTTTATGGAATGTTGGGCAACCGAGAACTGATTTCGTTGCCTGAGTAGTCAGCCTCGGGCAGGCACCGGGGTACCCATTGACAGCCTTAAATACAATAACAATATAACACTGCATTTCTAGCGTTCCAGCTACACATGTTGTGAATAACATTGCAATTTGGCTTGACAAATGATTTGTAAATTTCGCATAGATTCAACGGCCGATAGCTTACTTGCATGTTCCACTGAAAAAATAAAAAATCGAATTTTGTGAATATTTGTGAATACCAGTGCAATCGAAGAAATTCAATCGAAGATCTAAATAGAATTTTGAAGCTGAAATTCAAGGAAAAGACATAGTTTTCTGCGTGCCTGCAAGTCATGGCTTCTTTCTCAGCCTGTTCTCTGAGGTCTTCTGCCTTATGACACTGTTCTTCTGCTTGTTCCAGCCTCTGGTGATGCTCCGACTCCGTATCAATCTTCCGTTTCTCCATCTCCTGCAGTCTAGTCTCCAGTTCCATCCTAGTACAATAACACCAAATTAAATAGGAAAATTTACTCAAAATCAGTAACCGGCGTTTAGCTGGCACCACTGGGTTTCTTTACTTTATATCTAGTGTGATATAAATTAATATCAAGTTCCAATGATTGATGATTTACTTCCACCATCGAAATCTGTGCATTTTAAGGCAGTTTGAAAAAGGTAATCACATCAGGTATTGATGTGATTACCTTTTTCAAACTGCCTTAAAATGCACAGATTTCGATCAGCCAGATTGTCTTGCATACCGCACTTCTGCAAAAACACACTACAAGAAATGTTCCTAAATATGCATACATACATACATTCATACATAGACTTATATCATCAATAAAATCAAGGAACCTCTCAAACTAGACATTTTTACTTTAGGATATTTATCTGAATAATTGAATAGCTAGATGTTTGCTCCAAAGATGATTAAAGAAGAATTTTAAAATGCTGCTAAGATGGTTACTAACAATTTAGAATTTTGGTTAACAACTTAAAATGAGCCAGTGGTCAACATTTAATTTATTTAACAATATAAATGAATGGCTGACCTTATAAAAAGCAGCACAACCTACTGAACTGAAACGAGTTTATAGCAGCATAGCAGAAAAGTTGAAGACATTTCTTTTTGTTTATATTATTAATGATTTCTCATTCAATTACTAAACAATTTTGATGAGAACTGCATACGACCGACTCATAGACTAATCTTTTAAATAATCCAGTGAAATAAACATTTAATAGCTGTGGATTAATTAAATTTCATGTGATTATCTGTATAAAAAGCTCAACACAACCATTTACGGTCTCAGTAGCAAATATCACCATTTTTTTTCAGGAAAGTTATTGGTTCGATTTAATGACTAAGTATGGGCCCATCCATATAATACGTACGCAAAAAAAATCGGATTTTCAGAACCCCCTCCCTCTTGTTGCACCCCATACATTTCGTGGACCCCCTCCCCATGCGCACATACATTTGAGCTCTACCCTCCCCCATTGCAATGGTTAAATAGCTAAAAACATCTATAAGACATTGATTTTACCACAGGCCATTTATTTTTGTTAAGCATCATATTTAACAGCTTAAATTTGTTAACAGTTATGAAGAATTAAAATTAACAACACTTGCATTTTAAAATTAATGTTACATAAAATTTATTAAGCAGGAATATAGTCTGTGATTAGGTTTACAGTTCTGATTTTCATATTCGGTATTGTGAATGTCATAATTAGACAGTTATATTTGCACACATACATATTTTTGGGACCCCCTCCATCCCACCATATGCGCTCGTACGCAAAATGGCCAAAATTTGAAACCCCCCTCCCTCTCGCCGCGTACGTAATATGTGGACGGCCCCTATGCATCAATTAACTGACACCTCAAACAGTTCATGAGAAGGACTGCAGTGTCTAACTTAATATCATCTTAAAACTTCCAGAGCGGCACAACTACGAGCTCTGTCAAGCAAAGCTGCAATCCAGCATAATTAATTGAAAAGCACCAATTCAGAGCAATGCAAAAACACAGATCGATGTTTAATGTCTGTGTTCCGGACGAGGTTAGATAAGATCAGATGCTGTTAGACGAGTAATAGATATGATTACTTTTCCGTCTCCAGTTTCTGTATCTTCTGCCACTCCTCTTCCTTGACTCCCTGAATCTTCCGGACAACTTCTTTCTCTTTGTCAACGGCTGCAGACTCGTGTTGCCCCAGCGTCTGCTTCAGAATCTCAATCTCTGCCGTAAGGTCTGTTCGAATAGATTGAATAGAACGCTCTCTATTAGTTAACGACATTATTTGGTTTACACCAATAAATAGAGCAGCAGACATTCAGAAGTGTGTTTCAAAATAAAAGCTTATTAATTTCTGAAAATCATGTAAATAATCATGTCATGTACCATGTTCATTACACATCTGATGTCGAACAGAACTCAACCAGTTAAAGTGCATAAGAAGAATATGAACAAGAAGAACTGTGACTTAAGTAAGCCTGCAAAGAAGCCATGATATGAGGCATTAGCGACTTCGTTTTCTTAGCCTTGGCACACAAGACTCTCCCTCACCAACACATCTTCACACGACAGTGTTTGGTCAGTCTACTCATACCTTAGTTGGCTAGGGGGGTCAGGCAGAGAAAAATCTTGGCAAAAATTTCTGCCCTGGTAAGCACCCAAAATGCATAATTATGACTGCCATTCCTAAGGCATAATGAACATTACAAAGTCTGATCTTCTGGCTTATCTTCTAACTATTAACAAAAAATCTGACTTTATCAAATTTTGAGTAATCTCCAGATGTGCCCAAAGGGAATTTTTTATAGAGACCTTCAACGAGGTTGGTCAGTCGGTCTCGATCCCTGTCCACTTCTCCTCTTCCCTGAAGCATCTCCATTCGGATGTTCGTCATGTCCAGTTTGCTCTTGTGCGTCACCTCATCCGCTCGGTTCTTTAATGCAATATTCTCCTTTTCCAGTTCGTGCATGCGAGACATGAGGTGGCTCTGGTGGTCGTTCGCAAGAGTCAACTCTCGCTGGAAATTCTCGCACTGAGTCTTCAGCGATTGCCTCTCTGTCTGTTAGACAGAAACAGTCACACAAGAACATAAATGCTTAAGAAGTAGAAAAGAGCAGACCCCCCTTAAGCTATGAAGCATTTTCTTAGCCTCAGCATATGAGGGTGGGAAGGCCAATCCTCTCCCTCGCTATTTCATCTGACCTTTGACAGCGTACCGCTTACAGTCAGTGTACTCGTTATAGCTGAGTTGGTTGGTGGAATCAAGTGGAGCAGACATCTCAAACCAAATTTCTGCTCTGGCAAAGAGTTTAAACCCCTGAAAGTTCATCTTGCTAACCACTACACTATCAAACACTTCACTCTGTCAAATGAAACATTTGGAACAAAAACTGAGATCACAAGCATAAATAGTATTAACCCCAGTATTACAACTACTACTGGAACAATTATTATTATCACTGGTATTATAGTACACAGCCATTAATGCATGGATCTCGTGAGACAAGAATTAATGTCCACACATTAAATGGATCGTGAATAAAATAATTGTGGATCAAAATCCTTACAAAATCTCTTCTACCATGCAGATGACATTCCTATGTACAGTGAATGTGGTAGTGCCTCCGACAAAATTTAATGATCCTATGTAAGTTTGAGACAACAATAATGAGGACAAGAAACATTTACGAATAATATGTGAAATAACAGAAGGTGGCAAAGACAGATGTATGTTTGCTTAAGTATAGAGCACACATATTCCCAAGAAGTGATTGATCAAAGTTCATCTCTTATATGTAATGCAACTGTTCAAAATTGTATCCTTTTCATCTCATTAAATTATGCTGAGCAACGGATGCCACAGAACCAGCAAAAAAAAAGATGGTAAGAAGTGAGTAGGAATAATTTGATTGATTGATATCACTTAATCAATCGATTGATAACATTGGAGCATTACCTCAATGGCCTTGAGGTTGGACTGGAGTTCTGTCATTTGCTTCACCTGAAGCCGTGTTATGCTGTCTGCCTGAAGCCCGGTCTGTTCCCTCTGAGCGCGGATCTCTTCCAACTCCGACAGAAGGCTCTTCACCTTCAAGTTCAGCTGGATATTCTCCTTCTGAACGGCACGTAGGTGTTGAGAGTCACTCGACGATTCCTTCTGTTGGCGTTCCAGCATGTTCTCACGTTCCTTCCTCAGATTTGTTACCTGTTGGAACAAGAGTATTTATGAACACAAACAGAGAATTACTTTACTAGGTTAAAGTAACAGAACAGATCAAAGTTAGAGACTTTTTTTACCAGATTAGAGAATTTGCTTAACTAGGTAAAGGAACAAAATAGGTCACAGTTAGAGAATATATTTTTACAAGATTAAACAATTTACTTTACTAGGTTACAGTAAGTGAATTTTGTTTAAGTAATTTCATGTTACAAAGATTTGCACATCTTAGAGATGTTCAGATATAGGTGACAACACATGTGGGTGGAAATTGAGGACAACCAATTCAAATAAAGCACTCAAGAAGATAAAAAAAGAAATTCAAGCCTTGCTTTTGTGTGTCATAATGAAATAAACCATAGTACCAATAAAGTTTCTGAACAGACCTCAGCCTCATGTCGAAGATTAATCTCCATCAACAACGATTGGTGTTCCTGTCTATCGTGCTCGTATTCTGACTTCAGGAACGAATACTCGTACTTCATTTTGCTCAGCTCATTACGATTTCTCTCCATTTCCTTGCTCATAAGGTCGAATTTCTCACGATAACTTTTCTCCAGGTCACTCTGAACCTGAAGCTTCAACAGTTCCATCTTCTTTGGATCTAAAACCTAGAACATCAAAATCAATCAAGAGCGTAAGCAACTTAAAAGTTATTGATAAGAATTACCAATTTGTTACAGATTTAAGACAAAATAAAAAAGTTACATTATGATCATTATCACTATTATTAAATTACAATTTATAAGATGCACAAGGTCAATAAATCTGAATCTCAGGGACAAATAAATTGTTAATGAATGACATTTATTCTCCATATTACACATAATTATTTATTCTTTATCCTGTCCTCTGTCCATCAGCTCACATCAAGAGTGTCTTTCAATCGTGTTTCTAGTACTACCTATGCCTATGCCAACACCGTCTCATCCGCCAATAACCTCTCGGCACAAAATCACAACTCTGGTCCACGTTCTTATGCGCGCTAGGCTCAATTATGGCAATAAATCTTCTATAAATGCGACTAAGACGCAGGCGATCCTCAATGTCACCTCATAGAGGCATCGTGAAGTTTGACCATATTATTATCTTTTATGCAAGGATCCCTGTACTGACTCTCCACTGGCCAGCGCATCAAATTTAAGGTTTGCTCTCTGTTGTAAAATTGGCTCAGCTACACACTACATCAGGGTCTATTGTAGTCCTGTATATTCTCTAAACATTTATGCCTCCATACAGTCTTTAGGTTGGGGCACACCTGGTTGTCCTGTGGACTGCACTTCTATGGATCAGTCTAGGACAGGGGTCTCAAACTCAAGCCATAATGAGGGCCGTGCATGACCAAAAACATAAGCCCGAGGGCCGCATGACGGAAACATCTTTATACAATGATTCAAACACATAAATCTAGTAGTAAAAAAGGAAAATTTATAATTTTATATAACACTAGTCTGCTAAAGTTATGGATTTTTAGATTTTATTTTAACATTTTAGCAGTCATTGTGCTGCTGCCTTACATTAAAATCCTAAAGTTAATGTTACTGTGAAATCAATTCATTTTTTGGCCACTTAACTGGCATTGTTTTGCATCAACCAAGGCATCAATGTTAGGTTTAATGTCCTGCGATGAAACCAGTCTCAGAGATGCTTGCAGATGTTCATCGGTAAGCCTTGATCTTAATGGCGATTTGATAATCTTCATGGAAGAGAAAATTTTTTCGCAAACATACGTACTTCCAAACATTGCTATCATCCTTGCTGCAGCAGAGAGTAACATGGGAAACCTTTCTTTTGAAACAAACTGATAAAATTCTGGAATTCCAACATCTGAATACTTTTGCTTCAGCATGGAGTCACACTGAAGATCTGCCAATTCCATCTGCATTTCCTCTGCTATATTGTCAATCTCAACAGCGAATGGTGTGGAAAAAAGCTGGAAATGTGGTTCAAGTGCCTTAAAATCGTTAAAACACAAAACAAACTGTTGATGCAAATCTGAAATTATATCTGCATATTCTTTCAAGGATTGATTTTCGACTTTCCCCAAGGAATTCATAGTTGAGAAAAGGGCTAAGTTGCCTGCAATAAGCTGTTTTTGAAACAATGCCAGTTTTACCTTGAATGATTTAACACTGTCATACATCTGTGTAATGACCTGTCTTTTGCCCTGGAGTTTTAAGTTTAATGCATTCAAATGACCAGTTAAATCTGTCAGAAAAGCAAGGTTGCAGATAAATGCGGCATCAGTAAGCTGTGGAACTTCATTCTTTTTCATTTTCATGAAAGAATCAATATCTTCTCTAAGCGCAAAAAAGCGATTCAGTACATTTCCACGACTCAGCCATCTAACTTCGGTGTGATACATAATTTCCCGATATTCGCTTTCTATACTTGCTAGGAAAGAAGTGAACTGTCTGTGATTTAAGCTTCGTGCACGTATAAAATTGACCGCTTTCACAACCACATCCATGACACCCGTCATTTTAATACTTTTGCTACACAGAGCTTCTTGGTGCACAATGTATGCTAGTGAAATTATTATTTGGTATATTGAGGCTTTGTAGTTTGGTCTTCACTAATCCAACAACACCAACTTTTTGTGAACACATAGCAGGCGCACCATCCGTGGCCACTGATACAAGTTTGTTCCATGGCAATGCAGCTTTTTCAAAACACTCTTCCAATCCTTGAAATACATCATGTCCTGTTGTGGTACTCTTCAGTGGTATCAAGTCTAGAAATTCTTCAGTTACATTCAATTTACTGTCCACTCCTCTAATGAAAACTGCGCACTGTGAGGTATCTACCACATCAGCACTCTCATCAAGAGCGATCGAAAATGCTTCAAAATCTTTAGCCTTTTCAAGCAATTGTTTTTTCACATTATCTGCTAAATCTGTTATCCTGTTAGCAACTGTATTGGCAGACAGACTTATGCCTTTGAAAAGTTTCTTTTTATCAGGAATTAAAATTTCGCTGGCCTTAAAAAAACATTCTTTTATGATTGGACCTTCTGTGAAAGGTCGCGATGATTCAGCTATCATCTTGCTTAGCTCAAAACTTGTTTTTACGGAATTTTCTGCAAATTTGCTTACATCCGAAAAGAAGTTTCGTTGCTTAGCAAATCCTATTTTAAGCTGGTTAACTTTTTCATTCCGGATTTTTCCCGTAAATTTATCATATTTTTCACGGTGCATGGTGTCGTAATGCCGGCGAAGGTTGAACTCATTTGGTACTGCAATAGTCTGCTGACATATAAGGCACTGAATTTTATCTCTCACCTCAGCGAAAAAATATAAATTCTCCCACTTCTCTTGGAAAACCCTTCTTTCATCAACAAGTGTTCTTTTTTTAGATAACGAAGTCATTTTGTGATGAGTTAAGAAATTTTTAAATATGCAAATTATTATTTATAAAACAACCGAAAAATTTCAGAAAATAAATAAACTGTTTTCGATAAGATTCACAAGAATGACGTAACAAAGCTTTTATTAAGTTGTAAGCAGACGCCATCCGTCCAAATAAAAATAATTTGAAAGTTAAGTTTTAATTTTTAAGCCAATTGTGATTTTAATTGTTAGATAAGTTTGGTTAAATTACAAGATCTATGTGTTTCGTTGTGGGCCGCAAAATACAACGCCGCGTGTTTGAGACCCCTGGTCTAGGAGATTTGGCACTGAGCCCCTAAAGCTGGAACCAGCTGCCTCACGTCCTTCTTTATCTTCTGATTAGTACTGCAAGTGAATGAAAACCTCCATCTTTATCAGTGAAAACACTGGCTCTGGTTGGGAGCATCTCTGATTTAAGTGGCGCAATATAAATATTCGATTATGATTACAGGTTGAGCACTCTAACCAACTTGCTACCGTGCTCAACATAATAACATGTGTCACACAAATGCTGACTTATATAAATTATTTGGCTTTCAGATTACAATTTTAAAAGCTAATTTGTAAAATATTCTTCAATGCTGCTACAAATTCATAGAAGATAAACTCACCTAAATTCATAGATTATAAAAGTTAAACACACTTACAGTGTAGGACTACAATTGGTAATTACAATTCAGCACTCGATTACAAGCATATAGGTTAGATCTGTTAGCTTGTTATGCTGAATTCTGCATGTTTTTTCATCATGTGTGTTTTACCAACCTGCGTTTTCAGCATTTCAAACTCTTCATTCCTTCTTGAAAGGGCCATTCCAGACTGTTCCAAAAGCTTCTCATATTTCTCCTTTACAAGTCGATATTCCTCCACAGTTGATTTTAAATCTCTCTCAAGGCCAATGTATGCATCCTGTAGCCTAAAAATTTGCACAGCGTCTTCATCAGCCATTTAAAAATGCAGAATCATCTTACTATTAACAGAAGCACTTTAAAAAAGCAGACTCTCATAATAAACACTGGTTTTTGTAAGCCAAGTAACAAACAATTTAAACTTTAATACCAATCATTCCAAGGTTGAGATTACAAATATAAATCCAAATAAATATTCATATCCTTAAAGAAAGCCTCCTGACTTAGTCACTTCATAATCAAGACAAATAATAAAGTTTGAATATCCAATACAAAGAAAACAACCAAATTATTTCAATGTCTTAAAGATCATGATTAAATCGAAGCACACCATAAAGTGAAGTGCAGCAAACAGTTAAAACAGTTAAAACATTCACTTTACAACAAAGAGCCATGTTTGAAAATATGTTTAAAACACGATGTCAGTTTTGAATCGAATCGAACACTGCCATCCGATTTCTTTTCTAAATGAATATCGAAGCTTTCCAGGACAGTGCAGATCCCTAGTTGCAACAAACCTGGCATGTGCTGTTTTCAGTGTTTCATAATTAGTCCTGTGCTTTTCTGAGCGCATCTTTTCATCTGTCAACATCTTCTGCAGCTCAGTTTCATGCATGAGGCGAGGGAGGGCAGAAGCCAACGATCCCTCTGTCAGAATGTCCCTTGGATTCATCTAAACATAATAAGTCGCACATTTAATACCATGTCATAAAATTGTGTCATGATACTTAAGTTAATCCTGCTATAGTTCAGCATGTGTTACACTAGAGCTTGTGTTATACTACATCACAATTCTTTAAATCAATGAATTTAATTGTCTTGTCTTGGCCAATCTGGAAAGAATAAATCTTCTGTGGTGCTATATTCTAACACAGAAATCATATATTTGCCACGTTTTCTGTAATGGAAGACTTTGGTGTATGTACAAAACTTGACAAGCGTGTATCGTTCAGTTCATTAATATTTTCCCATTCTCTGTTTGGTGTGAGGGTCGATTAGGCCTCGAGAGGATTGGTCTGGGTCAGGTTTGGCGTTGTAAGGGTCGGTTGGGGTCATAAGTAGGGTTAATGTCAATTTTATATAGATTTTAAAAATCTTCCACTGCAGAAGCAATGTCTTCAAGCTGAAAAAGCACCAAGCATCTGGAAAATGCAGTTGGCCTATAGGAGATAAAACAAAACAATCGACAATCATAATTTTAACACATCAATATAAAAACGCGAAGTAATACCGTTTCAGTCAATGCAAAGAACCTTGAAAAGTACGATAACAGAGAAGTACTGACAACATTCAGAATTCATAGGGCATATAATTTTGATATTTTCAACTGTTCTAGTTTTAAAATAAACAGCATAGTTAAATATTATTGAAAATCTGAACGACAAATTTACGATAAACGTAATGTATGCCACTGTGTATGCGAATGTTAAATCTAAAAACGATTTATCATAACAAATTCTTCTTACTTTATTTGATTTCCGTCAGACAAGCGAAGACACGCTCTGGGATTCGGCGCAATCTTTAAATCCGTGATTTGCACGATAATACCTGCATAACACTGTTGAAATACTGAAAACGCAATACAAAAATTCTTGCAGCCTCTTGATTTTTTCAGATCAGTTATCTACCAGATTTATAAGAGACAAGCTTTACATCAAAACGTGCAGGTTGTTAATGAAAACAACCAAGTTATGAATACAAAAATATCCCTTCAACAGCAAACAGACCAATTGCTAGATGTCGCTATAATTACATACTGTTGCCTTTACCCCAATTCAAGCTCAAAAGAAAAACTTGAGTTGAAGATTATATATTGTTACTTATTTAGAAGCAGGGCTGCAAGCATGTTGGTTTTTTGGTTATTTCGCATTTTTTTTGCAAAAATTCAAAAAGATACGAAATATTACAATTTTTTGGTTGTTTGGTTTTTTTCTTCATTCAGTTTGCTAATATTACTACTATATTACTAATTGTGCTTTATTCAGTCCAATATCAAGCTAAATTAATTATAAAGACGAGTTGGAGCTTTTTTTCATGCTGTGTTTGATGCTTTTCATAACAAAACTGTTGTGACAAAATCCAAAGGAAAACTAAAAGCCAAATAAAACCAAAAAACCAAGAAACCAAAAAACATCTTGATTTAAAAAAATCTTGGTTTTTGCACCTCTGTTTAGAAATAAGTTACAACGAACGAACGCGCTGTGGGCCGACTCAGTTCGCTCAAATCGTAGATGCTCCAATGATACAATAGGAGCACACTCGGTTTGAGGAATGAATGCTCCTCGCTCGAAAAGAAGACCTATCAAGAACATCCGATTTTTAAACTAGGGCTGCTGTGGACTGCTCTATATGTTCATAACCAACTACTTCAGTCAAAATACTTTGATTTTATTGAAAGTGTGTTTAGCAAAACTTCACTTATTTGTATGTTATTTGTTTATTTAAAATTTGCCGATATTTTCTATAGGCATCGAACGTCCAGCGGTCTCTTCAATGTAATAATTGTGCGATGCGGCTGATGCTGCATATTACAAGGGACCTGATTGCGGGTTTGGGATTATTCATACCACCACGATCAGCAAAAACCTGAGAAAGTAATGAATACGAGTTGAAAATACGAGGAGCTTGTGCAGTTAGTAATCTGTTCAAAGAAAGTAAGAGGGCTGTTCAGTGTGACACCTAGTATTGACTAGCTATTCGGCCAATAGATAGAACTTCTAGATCAGGCTGACCATTCATAAGGCTCTACATTGCAGTCAACCTCTGTATCTGCACTCAATGCTTTATTCCCAAGAATTGTATGTACATGACCAATGGATTGTCTTAATCTGACTATACATTGCCATATTCATGGCGGGGTAGGAAATATTACAACATCTCTAACAAATTTATACCATTTCTGGAGCTTTTCAAATGACAGCTCTCATCGGGTGTGCGGTTACACAGCTGGTGACAAACTGCGTTCCAACACATTAATTTTGCGTTTTACTCTATAATGTCTTGCAATTTTGCTGCAGCCATGTTACCCTTAATGTGTGTATACTAAATTATCTCAGTTTGAACAACTTTAGATGCTAGGACTCTGATGATGATATAGCATCGCCTATGCCATTTTTAAGACCTTGCATTGGGCGAGACATATTTAATTCACACATGTATGTAACCTGCTTGATTTTAATCTTTTAAATGTTCGTGACAGAAGTCTGCTGACTAGGCAGAAATGCATGATTCAACAGATGAGGAACTGATGCCGCAGGTGTTTGCGGTTGACGATTTCGAGAGTGACATGGACTTAGGAGCGCCACCAACCTCAGGACAAGAGTATCTACGAAGGGTCATGTGAGTTGATATTAAAAACATAGTGTTTGCTACACAGCATATGTATATATATATATATAGATCTTATATATATCTTATATATATCGTCTTCAGGCTTGAATTAATCCCTCACAAGGAGGGGTCAGCCACGCGGATCCTTCTACTCAACTTTACACTGTCACAAGTGTCTTCATTTTTCAATTTTAGAGTCTTCAGGTCCTTTTGTATCATGCCTTCCCATCTCTTCTTATGTCATCCCCGACTGTCGTCGGTCGATATCCGCTTTCATAATTCTTTTAATGTATCCTTTGTCCTCTCTTCTAATCACGTGACCATACCATCCCATTCTGGCCTCTTGCATTTTTTTCTCACAATACATGTCACTCCCAGCGTCTTTCTGATGTCTTCAGAAAGCTGCTGGGAGTGGCATGTATTGCAGAAAAAATAATTCTCTGTACTTTGCTTTAACTAATTTAATTTCCTATTAGGAAAGAGGTTGTTAGAAGGCATTATGAAATGTTTGGTTACATTACGGTGAGTGCTATCCCTGATCAATAACTGTGATATGTGCCTCCCCTCAATCACTTACAATGCAGTTTGCTCACAGTGTTTTAATGTAAGGAGGATTTTAATAAAGGTGTTGCAATTTTAATAATTACTAATTTGTATGCTTTTTGGTCAAAGTTAAAGAATGTTATTAGGTAGAATAGATAGTGTTCAGATGAGCTTAAGTTTCAGTTATTAATGATTTAATGAATTCTGTTAGTTTTCGGTTTTAGGTTGGAAGCAAAGCAGCATCCAATGGTTGTGGTGGCCACAATTGATTCGAAACTTCTTGAGAAGAAACAGCCGCTGTCGATACACTTGGTATAGCTCTCCATCTTTATTTTCACCAGGCTTTTAACTGAAACTGGTAGATTTAAGGCAATGCTAATAGTCTGGTTTAAATCTCTAAGATGCTACAGAAATTAAAAATAATCATAAGTAAGTGTGTTGAAAGTAGTCCTAGTCTCTTCTTAAATCCCTGTTTGTATCCAGGGAGCTTCATCTATAGGTCTTTTGGCTGAGCCATGATGCAGGACTGCCACGGGCTTTTGTGCTCTCCATGTTGCTGCATTTAAAGAAAGGAACCAATTTCCTCCAAAGTCAAACTCTTGCTTCATAAAAAAGACTCAAACTCATCATTTTGTTTTCGGTTTCAAATCTGATATCTAGCTGCACTTTGTCTCAAATAACAATAGGTCAGATTCTCAGTTCTAAGTGACCTACACTGACCTTGCATATGTTACAAATTTCACTAATAATAACACTGCAGAGAGAGTTACTGGCTTCGATAAATATTTGGTCATGGCAATGTGAATACTGTACCCAGACCTCTGGGTGCCCGCTAATGGACTAGAGTTGACCACCTTTGCACCATGTGACACCTGTAAGAGTGCTGCTGATTGATGGTGTAATTGATGAATGTCTAAATTATCTTACATGTGATAATGTTGTTGATTAATTGCAATTGTTAATCAATGAGTGATAACCTTGTTTTAACTGTGAGGCTGTTGTTGCTGTATCAGGGTACCAGCCTGATCCCGGCTCCAAGGGGCTACGCACCAAGCCTTGAATGGCAGAAACAACAGGCTGAAGAATTTTCTCAAGTCAGACAGGTAAAGTTGTGCGTGTTGTGTGCGTGTGTGTGTGTCTCTGCGTGTGTGTGTGTGTGCACACCTGTACATTTCATCAACAATGAGCTTTATCTGAGCTTATAATTTGACATCTATTTATTGCCAGGTAGGTTATAATCTGTTCTATATAGACACTTATGGCTTACTTACTTAAAAGTGAATATAATTGTAGCAGTGAACATTACATTATTTTTTAATTGGTTGTCGATTCATATTGTTCAGTTTTTGACAGCAGTACAGAAGTAAGGCAGACCTTGACCCTCTAATGACCAGCTGTACATGTTTCCCCATACATTTTAGTATATGCTGGTCATTAAAGGGTTAAACCCCCTGTTTTCAAATAATGTAAGGCATGAATGAAGAATGTAGACGTTACATTAGCTCTTCTGAGTGATATTACTGAACAGTGGTTTACAATGATCTCATAAATTATTTGGTTCTCTAGTTGTAATCATAGGATGTACTGTCAGCATCACTTCTAAGTGCACGGTCTTGAGACTGTTTCGACCCTGTGCGCTTAAGCGATTTATACACATTTGAGAAGTTTAAATGTACTGTGTAAAATTGACTAAATGTACTGGTCTGAATGATGTGATGCACGGATGTGCGGCCTGTCTTTATGGCAGATCAGTGGCTGTATTTTCCATCAAGTTTGCACTATGGGTCATCCTGGTAGACTTTTCCCACTGAGTG
Organism: Bimastos eiseni; assembly: GCA_959347315.1. Lineage (NCBI taxonomy): Eukaryota > Metazoa > Annelida > Clitellata > Crassiclitellata > Lumbricidae > Bimastos > Bimastos eiseni. Next base: position 59,844,854 of record OY365806.1, on the reverse strand, counting down.
TCAAAGCCGAGTATTTAAATATCCTCGATTTGCTAGTTCTGCATGTTGCGTTGTCTTCTATTGAAATATGCTATAGTAAAATAGGGCCGACCACTATGGCCAGTTTCTATGCACTTAAGCAAATTATGCATTTATCCGTTATGCACTTCAGTGGCCTCAATACAGATTCTTAAGAAGAATGCTTTAATCAGTTGCCATATATCTCTCTGCTGATAAATATTTTAAACAATTATTTGAACCCTAGAAACATGATTTTAAAATGTTTGTTTGTGGTACCAGTTGGTTAAGATGGAACATTTCTGTGTTTCAGAAACTGTCAAAGTACAAAAAGCTCTTGAGAAAGGAAACAGGGAAAACTAAACGTTACATTGTAAGTGTGTATAACGTGGTATTTGCTAATTATAATTGAACGGATTAAGTCGTTACGAGGTTAAACAATCTCTGGTAACTGTCCAAGTAAAGGACTACTTGATTGGTTTAGAATTGTAGCAAGATATCTCATGACAACAGTTACACTATGTCGAGACCAGATACAATTTTTATTAGGTTGATAACAACTGGGAATGTATAAAAATCTCTTGAGTTGTCAATTATTGGTTTTCTGTTTGATTAGCCTCAGAAGGGTGATGTGAATGGCTGGTGTAGGCTGTGCTTTGGTGACCTGAAGATGAAGCGACCATGGGATGAAGGAGGAGGAGGTTGCTCCACAGATGAAGAAGGTCGAAGGCAGGGTAAACCTCCACTGCTTAGTGTCGTCTCCCACATGGATCAGGTTCGTAGCATTGGCTTGTTTTTATCGGTGGCTGATGTCACGGACTCAGTGTTATCTGTGACTATCATGTTAAATGCTCACTTGTATCAGAATGTTTACAAAAAGCACTGCATTGTTGCAGAACAAATACCATGTAATTCATGATCGTCTTTTTGGGATGGACCACTCTCACTTGTTTGCACTGCTTTGTATTCAATCTTGAGTTGGACCATCGGTTGACTGTGTCTTGAGGAAAATTGCAATTTGAAATTCTTGAAATTTGATACCGCCCTTCTTCTAACATCTTTTGCTCAGAAGTGCACATGCCTCTATGGCACAATTGCAGTTGTACTGCAGAGCAATTGTGCACGAAAGACTTGCTGAAGGTCCCTACACAGTGATTGATGCCTCGGACGAGGGTCGAATCCGCTCACTCAGCGAGCACACTGAGTGTAGGGCATAACCGGAAATTGCCTCAGACATTCGCCTCGGTCTTATAAAAAACTCTTTCTCACTCCCTGTTCCCTTGACCACTTGACTGTATTATCCCCAGGCAGACAATGTAATACAAATATGTTCATGCTCTAATTATGAATGATATTGCATGTTTAATATTTTATTTTTTTATTTATTCTGAAATTTGATATCGCCCTTCGTCCAACAGTTTTTGCTCAAAAGTGCACACGCCTCGACGACACAACTCCAGTTGTAATGCAGAGCAATTGTGCGCAAAGGACTTGCTCAAGGTCCCTACACAGTGACGCCTCGGACATGGGTCGAACCCGCTCACATATACATATACGTATGTACAATATTTGTTAAATGACTTGTCAGTTGAAAGGTTCTTGCTGTTCTTTCAACATTGTAGCCAACTGTTGGTAAAGTACTCGAGTATCACATCAACTGGTTTGAAGCAACTGGTTTTTCAGTTCATCAGGTGAGATATGCATTGTTTCATGTTACTTACTTGTTTACATTAATTGGTAAAAAGGTTTACATACGCTTGACTCTTTCCCGTTTGAATATTTTTTGCGAAATTGGGTAAATTGAGAGTACAAAATTAATGATAGAACGAAGCTGCTTCTGAAATGAACAATGGATATAAGTTGATTATATGGAAGTCTTTGATAAAGTGCAAAACACTCACAGATGCATACATAAACATTGTATTTATTGCAACTGACTTGCCTTGTAGGCTCTTTGTATTAATATATATGGACTTTTATGTTGGAATTCTCACATCATCGAGCTATCTGCTTCAGTTTGTCAATAATTTTGCTGATAGAAGATGATAACCTATTGTCAAATGTCTGTATTTTTCATGACTTGTCACAATGAACAACACCTGAATGCAATTTACCGTCACTTTAAAATCTTTTTATTACCTCACAATAAATTTCAGAATCTTTGCACAAATGTAAACAAATATTCTGCTGCCTCCCTGATGCTATTTATTATGTTATCCTATTTTCCAGGCTATATCACTGCCTCATATATCAGGTCGCTAGTTCCGATCCGGCAGGACTGAGTTGAAGGGCTGTCAGTTCAGTTGGTTAGCTTGTCGAACTATCAACTAAGAAGCTAGAGATTGATATGACTGAAAACCTCTTCTGAAGTGTTCGATCAGCATTAAAAATGTAAAATTTTATGATTTCTGTTCGATAAAAGTCTAGAGTGTTTGCTTTTCTTTCCAGGGGATGTGGTTCTATGCTTTGCTTGCATCGCTAGAAATGCCATTAGACCCTGAGGTCTGTTCATTGCTGAGGACCCTGTCTCGACACTGCTCTACGACACGAGCAACATTGGTCAGTTTATATATGAATGATCAGCCATCTGTGCTTATTAGGGCCAGTTGAACTCACCATTGGGGATCTGTTGAGTAATTTGTGTATAATTGTACATGGCCATTTATATAGCGCCTTATAGTAACTTACGAAAGCGCAATAATGGTTAAGACGCTGGTGTGCAGAGCAGAGAAAGCGAGTTCGATTCCCACTGTCTCTAAGATTGACTGGTCTTTCTCACGCTGTTCTAACCATTTCACCACAAAACATCATTCATTTAGACCTGTTGATCAACTAAGGTTCATTCACATCATTTATAATTATATGAATAAACCTGTGGTCAGAGTATCCATCAAACCTGATGCATTCAAACCAGTCATTCAACTGTGACTAATTCATACTTGATTCAGAGCAGCGACAGGTCTGAACCCTTGGCACGGTGGACGATTGGTTAGAGCGGTCGACCCGTAATGCTCTCTGCGCTGAGTGAGCGGGCTCGACCCCCATCTGAGGCATCACTGTGTAGGGACCTTGAGCAAGTCCTTTGCACTCATTTGCTCTGCAGTACAACTGCAATTGCGCCATCGAGGCGTGTGCACTTTTGAGCAAAAGATGTTGGAAAAATGGCAGTATCAAATTTCAGAATAAATAAATATTGACAGTGTCCATCTACCTTCCCTATTCTTTGACCATGGTTCGTTAGACTCATCGATATGCATGTGGGTCATTCAGGCTATGGTTGAGTCATCAGTTGATCATCCATAATCTAATATTCTATGTCATCACTGTTAACATAAGATATCAACTGAGAGTCACTTAAGTGACACTGAGATTAGTTATCATTAAGCAGTTCGAAAGGCTGAGTTTAATAATGTGGTTGCTCTTTGTGCTCTGCTCGATCAAATAGTTTGCCAGTTGTGTGGCTCAGTCACTTACTAGTGCTCTGCTTGATCATATAGTAAGTATGCTAGTGGTGTGGCTTGAAAACTTGCTGTGAAATGACAATGCTTTTGGTGGAGGCTGTGATGACTATGGTCAGTGGAATGCTGCGCTTCTTACATGAAACTAACTTGCTCTGTTGTGGCATGAAATCTAATTAATTAGGGTCTGTTTGTTGTGTATCTACAGGAGTCGACAGACGATGAACTGCTGGCCCCTCTCAACCTCATCATCTGCCTTGTGGCAAGGTACTTCAACCAGACAGACCTTGGCGATTCTGGCTGATGCTTCAAGTGATAAACTGTTTATCGATTAGGCTTTGATGAAATTTTACAAGCATAGAAGTGGCAGTGAACGATGTTTCCATCATTAGGAAAATTGTTCAAGCTGTGCTTTGGGAAGTTATGCTCCAAATATCTGCATGTTCATGACTGGAAGGAGGATGCTATAGGCTCAACACTTACGAGCAGATTAAAACTTTTAAATGACTTAAGTTGGCTCTTTGGAGATCACCTTGTGACTGCTGTCTATGTATATAGTTTTAGGATTTGCTAGAGATACAAAAACGTGGATGATGCTGAACTTGTTCTTTAACATTTTAATGAGTTACATTGATTTCCCGTTATTGCACTCTCATAGTTAAATCGTTGTGATGAAGTCTATTGTACCTAAAATGTAGACAATGGAGGGAGATTTTCCATTGTATGTCTTATGGATGTTCTCTATGGAAGACCCCTACATGCTTAGAAGTGGTGATGCCACTATAATACTGGTTGTTATCTTTGCAATTGTAACGGTTTTTGTGATTAGTACCTCCATTTGCACAAAGATTACAAGAAGTTCAACAACAAGGAAAATCAGTTGTGGCTATTTTAAAATATTCCATCCATATTTATTTTAAAATATTCAATCCTGTAATGTGTAATTATCTAATGTGTATTTCTTTTAAGTGACTGTACTGGAGATGTCTAAATTTGAAATGCTATTCATTTAAATTTTGTTGACAAGTGACTTTGCAAAAGGAGCTCATTAAAAGCCTCTGGGAACCATGACAGGAACTGCCCATATGAGGAGGCCAATTACCTGACTGTGTATTTCTTCTCCCATTGATTTCTATGGACGGGTACTTCGTGGTAAAATGTACACTGAAAGATAGATATTGGAATTTAGCAAAGCGCATTTTGTTGTGTTTGTTGTGTTTCATTTTAAATTGACAGAGTCTGGGGTAAGCATGTACTGTCAAGTGTTGACTGTTTGCATCACCCAAGAAGGGCCAAGATTACCTAAAATATTATTAGATGTGTTTCTCACAGAAGACTTCCAGTACACAGGCAAGATGATACAGCTGCTCTATACGGTTACACCGACAGTTGAGGGTCATCCAAGGAGAAGAGAAGGCTCTTGACTGTAATTCCAATCTCACTCACTAACCAGAGGAATATTGCATACAGAAAGATCCAGTGCAATATGCTTCTTCCAGGGTTTCGGTCTCTTGTCAAATTTGTGAGATGGTAGTGATGAACTAGCACACCAACCCTTATGATTACATTTACAATGATCTCCACATTGTTGGTGAGCACTTATAAAAGCACCACTCAATGTCCATGCTAGCGCTAACAAATAGAATGGGGTTTCCAGATAGAAAATGGCCGAGGAAATCAAGCGCAGCTCCTGTGGAAGGTGGTTCCAAGTAGAGGAGCAATCTAATCATTTATCTGTTAGCATTTAGATTGAACAGTGACCCCCACATATGCAGGGAACAACTAGAAGGCCCTTGGTGGCAAAAGTCAATAAAATTTATGTAAGTGCATAACATCTCAACAGTCGTAGCATCTGGTAAACCAATTACAAACCTTTGTAATTATAAGTTTCTTTTATAATTCTGGGCCATTGAGCTGGCAATCCAAAATCCCAAGGCCCTAGAACATTTAATCCCAGGATAGTCACTTCAGCTATTGCCAGTACCATGCCATACATATATTTACTGCTTGGCATCAGACACTTACACAAAAAATTTACTCCACAAGCTTGATACAGATTGTTAGACCTACACATTGCACTGTACACCGACACAACACTAATAAAACCGTTGGAAAAGTTATGGTCTAACTGAACCACTTCATTCTTTAATGCATAAATTAGTGTTTATTATTTTTCTATTTATGGCTGTGGAACCAGTTATAACATAACAAACAAAGACTTGCCAGCTGCACCCTTTATTTGTAAAATCTGTAGGCAAAATTAACTAACGCATCAAATGCTAAGCAAGCCTTCACCGTCAAGGCCAAATGGTTTTGCCAAACATCTGCTTAACACAGGCTTAAACTTCATAATGATAAATAGCATAAGCATTTGAAGCAAAACCTTGCCAGAGATAACATAACAGCTGTGTAAGCTCACAGTTAGTAATTACATAAGAAGCACATTTCAGAAGCCTGCTCTTCAGATGTACATCGTAAAAATCTTGGTTAACATAAGCACAAATCACCCTCGTGCTGTCAGAACAAATTAGGTACATACATGATGTAGAAACGAGCTTCTTTGAGTGGTTACATTTAAGCACTTTTCTTTGCAAGCCTATGCTTCTGAATGAATCGTCAGCATACAATATGTAAATCCCTGTATTACAGCTGCAGAACTTTGTAGCCAAAGAAGTCATTTGTTAGCCAAATAACTCTTGATTTTAAAACTACATTTCCCATGCATCAAAGTTCAATGTTTAGCAACTAAAACTGCAATGCACAATTCCGCATAGGTTGTGTTAAGAACTAACAAATTAGCAACCAATAACAAGAAAGTTAATTCACAGGTTTAACGGAACCATAGCAGTGGAAAATGTAAACAAAAACAAAATCTGCTTATTTCTTTTGCAAATGGTTGAATTGTATGCACACTAACAGATTTTACAACACGCTTCTAACCCACATTTTGAAAAGCATCCGATGCAAATGAATAAAAGCAGGTAAATAATTTGGGTGCTTTTATTTCAAACATTTTCCTAACATCCAAGATACTGCCATTCTTCACAACTTCGACCAGGTTCTTCACACAGCATCATAAATACAAGTCAATGTGTCACGACGTAAATGTCATAAGTAGTCTTCAAAATCATTTTCGAATCTTGTCTCGTCACTAGCGGTGACACCATCTTTTTCGACAACAAGAATGGCTTTTTTCGTTTTCTTTTTGCCTTTTGTACCCTGCAAATAATACAATGCACATCAAAAACTACACAGAGGAAAATTACTTCTGCATGTTGCTTAAACCAAGGTTTAAGTTTCTGTTATTTCCACCCTGCCTTCTGTTCTACACGAGTATGCCACATAGAGCTGCGTGCAACAATTGAGCTAGCATGCATGTACCCTGCTAAAACACATCATGGAAACCTGGTCAAATGCCACCACACAAAATGCATTGTCAACACTTCCCAAACATTAATTTTCATATCGCCCACTTCATTTTCCCACACTAGTTACAGGTACTTGTTATTATATAGCACAGGGTTTGATACATTTCTGAAACAATTTTGAATAATAATCCAGTGTAATCATCTACCGATATGCTGTGCACACCTTAGTGTCACAACTTCCCTCTTTCGAAAAAGCAAAGGCTGCATTTGTCAAACCAATAAAACACAATCTCACTAAAAATTGTATCATTGGTCATATTATTGCAGCCTTGTATTCTATAGTCCGCAGTGCACACGTCTATAAACAATGTTGCAGGGAGACCACAGAAAGGGCATATAGGATGTTTTTGGGTTGTAAGCTTGTGTCTGGTGTGCGACTCTGTTTACGTTAAAAACCTAAAAACTTTCGTAAAATCCTAGTTTTTTTCCAGCCCTGCTAACAACATGCTTCCAGTACAAGCATCAAGTTAGCAACAACTTCATTTCATGTGGAGTTTAATAAGCCTTGATGTGAATATTCCCCTTAGTTTAAACCTGTTAATGGTCTTATGAACTTCAAGACAGCATCATACCAAAGTCAATAAATACTGAAGTATCAGACGTATTGCTCAGGCCTAAAAATACTTGTGTGTATACTGTTATCAGAATTACACATAAAACATTGCAACAAACCTTTAGCAGTTTGACTTTTTCATTGTACAAGGCAGTAAGTGTACTCGATACCTTCTTTAAGTCTTCAGCTCCCACTACATAACACATGAACATATGTGTAATTGTGTATGTTTAAAATTATACCCATTCATCTAAAATCTCATTGGCATCACATAGCTTGCATGAAACTTATATACATTTGTTCAACAGTGCATAAGATTACTAAGTATTTGAAAAACCCATGATCTTAAAAGGGTTGAATAGTTATGGAATTAAGGAAGTTGTCCAAATGATTATGCTGTCTCTGCTTGTCTCTCAAAATTCCAATAAGCCAAGTGGATGAAAAGTTATGGAATCAAGGGAGTTGTCCAAATGATTATGCTGTCTCTGTTTGTCTCTCAAAATTCCAATAAGCCAAGTGGTAAAAATCTTATGTCAGATGCAGCATAAATGCCTTATTAACTACCTACCACCAAGTGTCAGATCCCGAACGAAGTTCTCCATGAAAGGCACGTAATAGGGCGATTTCTAAAACACAGATTTTACAAACGTCTGAACATAGCATCATAGCCTTGCATGTCTTAATGATACAACAAAAATCAGTTGGTTCAATACAGCAGAAATGTTCTTCACGACTTCAAGCAAGGTTTCTATACGAATACAATCATATTTGCTCCTTAATTGGCATAATCGACTAATGTGCTTAGGACCTCGACAAAGATTTTCAAATGATGTGAGTCCTACTGAAGTGTATGAAATGTATGGTGCTTATCAAACATTTAAAAATTTCTCACACATCAAATTTTTGACCTTCCATGATAAGTCTAGCGCTCAAGCCATCGTGTAATAGATTTAATTAATGGCTTTTTCTTTTTTAAAGCTCAAAACAATTTTAACCGAGACTTACGTCAAATTTGGTGATCTTTTCACAAAGCATCTGAGAGAATTTGTCAAACTCGTCCTTTGTTTTAGGGTCAAACCCATCTATCACACCAAAAGCTAACGGTTCTTCTTTTTTAAAGCCTGAAATACACCAGAATTAAATCTAACAGCACAGCATATACACCTGAGTAAATTAAAGCAATCACAATGGCATCTCACACTCTAAGCAGTATGCTTCACACTTACATGCCAGTCTCCTTATAATACAGTCTTTGAAAGCTATATCACGAACTGTCATATAACTTACTATGTTACGTCATAATCAGGTCATCTTTTCCAGTGCTAAACTAAATTGCGATCCATGCACATTACTATATTAAAACAGAATTTCTGTCACAATGTGTATTATAAGAAGATTCTGGTGATTGAATAGTGTACACTCACAAATAAGCAATATACATATGCTGCAAATACTTCTGAGACATTGACAATAGGCTCCACATTTGTATAGAGTCAAAAGGAAGCCTTTAATTTAAATCCTTCATGAAAGCATGTGTGCATTGATATGCATGTTCACATGGATATATTTATATAATATATTTTATATATATATATATATATATACATATATATAGATAATTGCTCTACAGTGGAGAAAGCGTTTGACTCATTTACCAAATGCCTCAACTGCCAGTTCCAGATCTGCTGCTTCCTGCAGCTTCTGCCTACGGAGCTTCTCTTCGAAAAGTTGTTTTGGCGTAAACATCTTTTTCATCTCTTCATCCTAACAAGTTTTAAAGCAGAAAAATAAATTTATTAACCAGCACCATTTATATCGAGAGAATGCTGTTGCACTTGTTTCATTACAAAAACAACAGCAATAATAGATTTGAAGTGAAACTATACCACGCTCTTTTCGACCAAACAGTCTGTTATCAACGTTTGTGTTCATGCAGTAACACAATTCATGAGGTGAAAAGAATGAGGAAGGACATGTCACCACACTAAGTAAATGGTCCAATTATAAATATTAAAAATGGAAACCACGGAACACCGGATTACTACGAACAATCTACCACTTAACAACAAGGAAAAGAATTAAAATTCTCACACTGAAAGATGACGTAATGTAACAAGAATGCATCAGTTGATTCTACCTGCTTTCGTTTCTCCTCCGACTCTTTTTTTCGTTTATCTTCCTTTTCTGCCAGTCTGTCCTTCAGAGGCTTCTTCTTCTTAATCTGAATGGCAGACGCTTCAGCTAAAATGTCACATTCATCCATAAACTATGATTAAAACACAAGTAAATTATTAACATTTTAATCGCTCACATCTCTCCAGGGCCTTCACAGGCAGCCAATACACTGTCACCGAAAACATTTCCAATGGCAGTAAAAGAAAGAAATGAAGTGGACTTATTACAAGACAAATGGAAAAAGTCTCTGGTCACATGCTCCTGATAGCAATATCCAGATCTGCCTTGTAATAAAGTACTGTTAAAACAAGTTCATCTCATAGAGCTTAATTAAGTTCTGGATCCATGCCATTGGCCACATTATAGGAGAATTCATATTATCCCAAAGTGCATTATTAAAACGTAATGGTGTAATTTCAAACACTTCTCAGCAACATTGTTCAAACCGAGTCTGATTTTATATATATATATATTTTAAGTAATTAGCTAGTTAATTAGTTAAGAACCCTACTTACACAAATAATGTCGACTTCCATATGATGCCCTAACCAACTGCTATAGCTTTAAAAAAATGTCAGCATGACCCTGTTAGTGGGACAAAGGTTCTTAAGGGTATTATCTCTTCCCTATTTTCCGATCATTTTCTGATATATATTGAATACTGTTGTATGTGACAGAAAGAGAGAAATATTTATTGATCACGATTAAGCAATTGTAATTGTACAAATTTCCACAACAGTAACATTTGTTGAGATCAGAGGGCAAACCTTTAAGAAACACGTGGTTCAACTATATAGGTCACGCAATTGGCAACCCACATTTCAATGGTAGTATCATACCAATCGTGATCAGTCAATTGTTTTCAACATAATAAAAGGAATCGAAAGAAAACAGAAACTGCAGTAGAGCATAAACAATCTGCAATCTTACTGCACAATGCACACAGTCAATATTATGCATGTTATTTCACTGTTTATCTGATCGGATAAAAACAAACGATGGTCGCGGTTAATTGGTTAAGGTCAATAACAAAATCATAAGAAATGCCACATCTGGAAACAGGACAATAGAAATGCTATTAATTTAGTATAGAATTAATCTCTACTGAGCCATTTTAGAGGGCCAGATTTTTCTACTCATTGGTATCATATAAAGAATATACAATTTTTATCAGCACAAAGTCATTGATCAGTAAGCAACATCATACCTATAGCACCTTCTTCTTTCTTCTCCTGCTCATCCTCATCATCCCAGTTGTCCTGGAAAAGAAAAGGGAATTGAGTGAAATTAATGAATAATTCTTTTAAAAAAATTTTTGCAGAAAAGCTACCTTTACTATTAGGGAGTAATAGCCAACTTGAAAGTGCGTGAGCTCTACCCCAATGTTCTTCAACTGGTGGTCCGCAGAACGGTGTCAGTCTGGATAAATCTTCAGCTAAACCTTTTAGCCTTCTTCAGACAAGGCAAGGACAATATTCAGCAAAAAGTAGTGATGTTTAACGACAATAAGCCTACGCCAAGTATTAGTGCTTCAAGTTTAGAACAAACCAAGAAAAAGATATATGTTGATTTTTCTACTTCTTATTTGTATGAAAAGACTATTTTCAGCCATATCAGTAATAAAAACCGAAAAGAGAAACCGAATGGATGTTGATGCAATGCTTCGTCTCTCAGAAACAACACTGCAACCACGTATATTCATTCATTTCGATAATTTATATAGTGCCTCTTCAAGGGAAACTATTTAGAGGTTCTTCCAGCCCAGCCACGGCCAAAAAGAAATGACTTTAGCAGCTTACAAAAGGTAGCTAGATCATTGTAAGAGGTTAGACGGAGGGTAACCGGGAGCCCATTCTAGGTGGATGGACCGACCACTGAAAAAGCTTGACGCAGCAATAGCGATAAGCGGGCTCTGGACACCAGACGCTCGCCTTTAGCAGAAGAGCGCAGAGCTTTACGCGAAAGGAGTTCAGAGACCGGACGACACAGTTCAGTCAAGTACGATGGCGCACAAACAGAGAGACACTGCCAAGCTAGTGTCGCAATGCGGAAAATAATGCGCTGTTGAACCGGTAGCCAGTGAAGGACATCACGCAAACAACCTGAAACCGGTGAAAATTTAGGTATATGTCCAATAAGCCTGGCCGCAGAGTGAAGAACGCGATCTAAACGCACCACTAAGGCATAGGGAAGACCAGCCAGAACAGTGCTACAGTGATCAATTCTGCTGGTTACAAAAGTATGAACAAGGACTACTGAAACCTCAAAGGTAAGACAGCGAATAACTGCACGAAGCTGACGCAGCTGATAGTAGCAGTTACGAGTAACCTGGTTTACATGTTGCGAGAGACTAGGCTCCTGATCACACACTAGACCCAGATCCCGCACAACAGATGAAAAAGTAATGCGAGGAAAGGTCTCAGCCAATATCTGCATATCCAGCTCAGCCAGGTGCCTGCGACTGCCAATCCATATAAATTCTGCTTTGGAGGGATTTAAGAGGCGGCTTATATCACGTCTTCTAACATAATAAGCAGCAGCAGGTGTTGCACAAACTAAAATTTGTAAGTTTCTTACATTATACTTAATAAATAAATTAGTATCTACATTAGAATTTAATTCTGTCTTAGTCGTCAGCCGGTCCGCAAAATATTTCTCCTATTTTCGCCGGTCCGCAGATGTGAAGAGGTTGAAGAACGCTGCTCTGCTCGATCAACACAACTTGGTCAAGAGACTCTAAACATTCATGCCATATATGTCACCTGCTGACGGGAGTCCGTTGGTTGGTTCCACGTGTGTGTGGGCCTGCGATTGGTGACTTTTTCAGCTTACTCTGTTTATAGTTTTGCTAACTGATGTAACATATTCATTTGTTATAACATTTAACATCATAGAGGCTAGTACCATGAGCACCTCTTGGTAGATATCTTGAAGGGGTGATATATAAATGTTTGATTACATCACATTACATCAAACACTTAAAACTCAATGCTAATACATAAAAACTGCATTCTTTAACGATCGCCTATTCATCTAACAAGACCACATATCTCAGTTCATGAACTTGTATTGCAACACAAGAGATGAGTTCTTTTAAGTTGCAGAGTGACAATGCTTAATGCCTTTACACAAGCACAATTACACATTTAGTCAATGATTAACTGGGTATTAATACATAAGAATGTATTAATACATACATCAATGCATATATGTCTTTAAGTAAATATTATTAGAGCTGTACTGATATTTCTTTTTGCCGATTATGCTGATACCAATTATTCATTTGCCGATACCAGATTATTTAGCCGATTATTTAATTGTGTTTCCCAAGATGTCCGGTTCCAAAAGATGCTACTGCCTATTGTTGTTATACAAGCAAACACTTGCTCCGTAAGAGACATAAGCATGTAGTTGGGGACTAATCCTAGGCAGATGAACTGTGCCTAGGGTAATTAAAGGGCAAGGCACGGCTGTCCTATTCACAGCCACCCATCTAGTCTCAGCCTCTCAGGCGACTGTCATGTGTTGGGGAGATCTGATTGGCAGCTAGAATGTATTCATTAGGCAAGCCTCCACGACGTACATTCATCGGTTTCTCTGTTGAATTGGCCAGCAGTTCCTTGGCTTGAATAAGCCATCCATTCCTTGGCCCATAAGCAGGCACTATGACTCACTCTGCATAAGACCTATGTTGACACATTCCCACAGTCTATACTAGCATGCCGGGTGGTCTCACCACTGGTCTGAAGAAGCCATCGGCTCGACGACACGATATGGGAACGGAACAAAATGCCGTCCTTCACAGACCCAGTGATGTTGCTGTCGTCATTTTGCTTTTATAGACTGAAAATAATATTATAAAATACAAACAATTATTTTTAATATCGGCGCCGATTATCTTGCCGATATCTGATATTGCCGATTAATCGGTACAGCTCTAAGTATTATCCAAGAAGCATGTATCATATTGTATCTTTGGATTTACTTAGCGCCTCTCAGAATAGTTATTCAGAGCACATAAACTCCAGGGGAAATCTGCAAAGTATCTGGTTAGAAGTGCTCAGAATGTGCTATAAAATGGTACACATCACTAATTCCCTTTGTACAAACTTAACAATAACAACCATAAGGAGAATACTTAGGGTGATCACTTACCCTGACTTCCTCATCTTCGTCCTCCCCATCCCATTTATCCGAAACCACAGCCTTACTTGTAGGCGCCTCAAAATTATCATCATCTAAAAAGTAAAAGAGGAAATGTTCAGCCATACCAACCATACCGATTATAAAATTCGTGCAGTACACCAGTACCTACAAAACTCAATATAGTCAATCATATTTATTTTAAAGTATTTAAACATAGCTTCAAAGGACCAAAGACCCACAATGGTAAATGCACTATAAGGTGACAAGTGGCTGTGAAGCTAATGTGTTGGCTAATCACTTCTGTGAACCAAGTTCAACACTCAAGCCATAAAGACAGAGACTGCATTGTCACACAGTGCATAACTTCAAAGACTATTGTCATCAATATGAATCAACTAAAAAAGTAACAATCAGTGCAAAGGGAAGGGGATGGTGATGATGATTCATTTTGCTCATCAATACACATGGTCCTGTTTGCAATTTGACCAAACCAAAAGTCACAGCCTGATGTTAAGTCAGACATGATCCAACTTGCAATCGCTGTACATGGGACGCAAAGATCACACATGGAAGGCTCAATTTAATAGCTCAACCCTTTAACGTCTGGCGTTATTGATTATTCCCTACATTTTAATACATGCTGGTTGTTAAAGGGTTAATGATGAGAATGTGCACTGTTAAAAATACCTAAATTTGTCTAATATGCATCGCGAGAAGCGGTTAAGGTCAGATTAGGCATCGTGATGGTCGGTTAGGGTCAGGTTAGGCGGCATGAGGGTCAGGGTTAAGGTCAGTGTCGTGTTTGGACGTATGCGAAGAACCTTCGGACTCAGAAGTAATTTTTCTGTGCGCTGAGAGGCCGAAGTTTCGGCCGCAGAAACTCAACGCCAAGTTTACACGGTGATCGGATGCATGTGACCCAAAATCAATAGATAACCTCAGTTTTATATTTTACCAGCGTTCAAGTCTAAACAGCAGTAACTGCAAGATGCTGTATTTTAGCCTACTTTATACCTTCCACGGTACGGCGTAATAAATCTAATATGAAAATACTGCGTAACAGCCCGTTTACAGCCAATGTAGAACTAATATTTCCAGACGGTGATCCATGTGTTGCACGAGTTTCGCAATAGAAGCAAAATGATCGTTTCATTACCCCATTCCGCGTCCGACATCTTCTCTTTCAGTTATTCGTAATATCTCAGATTTTATTTAGACTAATAGTTAGTAATAAGTCGAATACTTCGCTCCAAAAAATAAATTTTATCGTAACAGCAACACTCGCTTCGTCGTCGGCTTTAACACATTCGGAAGCCCAAAGATCTAAATTCTTATTTCGTATTCTACTTCTCTGTCGCAAGTTTTATACCGCATAGATAAATTTATGCATTGCCAGCATCTATTAGAATATAACAACCTGATTGCAACTGGTTGTGCAAGGAACTGCTGCACGGTTGTGCAAGGAACTGTTGGGCAATGCACGTGGGCCTCTGTTGCCAGAGCCACTATACTGGTAAACGTCCGAGGCGAATTACTTTCAGAATGTAATCTGATCCAGAATATTTAAGCTCTTAAACAGGTAATCGGACGAGCATCAGTAGGCCAAAAAGACACCAGCAATAAATCGAACAGCTCTTTTTTGCAGCAAACTTAGTGACCGTAATCTAGTGGAATAGTTTGAGGCCCATATAATAATTGCAATAAGTAAGGTAGGGATATATCACAGTGTAATATAGAGGTTGGTACGAAATTCTACGAATGCTGGTAGGTAATAAATAAGCAGTTCTCGATAGCACTCCTATGTTTCCGGCAAGCTATGATGATATGCTAGCAATATGAGCTTTCCATGAAAGAAATTGATCAACCTGGACTCCTAGAAACTTGTCTTTAGGGAATATCTTGAGTTCCTAACACTGATGTCCGGGGCCTCGAGGGTGTGCCTCCATCACTCAAAGGTGTATTGACGCCTCTGAATGCAACTAACACAAAGATTGACTAGCTATACTTCCTTACGCTAAATTAAATTGAAGGATGAATTATTGCTGCTGCTACGTACAGTAACAACTTCCAATACTTCCAATACTACGACAAATTCAACTACTACGCCTACTTGTAGCAGTGTTGTATGCAAGACTTGAAGCTTCAAGACCAAGACCAGACCGAGACAGTGAAGTAGGCCAACCAAGACCGAGACCGAATTTATATATGTTCAAGACAGTAAGAGACAGTATACGAGACAGTGAAAGACAAGTGATCTTATATAAAAGGCTGTAAAATATAAATGTATAAGTTTCGGGAATTAATGTTCATTTGTAATTTCGATTTGAAACTTATAATGTATATAGTACCAATTCCCGAGAACAGTTTTTATATTGCCGCGTTTTATCTTTTCCGATATCTCTTCGTTGGCCTACCTTCCGAGTAGTATAAACAGTGGCGTAGCGAGGAGGGCGAGGGGGCGAACCACTTGTCCTAGGGTCGGCATTTTCGGGGGAAAATTTGAAAAAAGTATTGTTGTATAAGTTGCATTTTCAAGATTCTTGTTGCTCTTGTCTAAGTCTGGCACAATGCTTATTAGCCTTTTTCGACTTAAAACTAACATATACGCTTGTCATAGGGGCGGCATTTTCGGGGAAAAAAATTATTGTTGTATTAAGTTGCATTTTTCAAGATTCTTGTTGCTCTTGTCTAAGCCTGGCACAATTATTATCCTATTGTTATTAGCCCTTTCTCGACTTAAAACTAACATATACGATATACCAAAGCACCATCAAAATGATCGACTGGCAACTAGTGTTTATAGACATCAGACCAGTACTCGTGTAATTTGGCGTCCTATGCAGTCATCTATATTAGAGCGCCCCACCCCCGTTGCATAAGCAGTAAGAGATGAGAAAAATGGGATCAGGCACACACTTCACGGGGCACATATTTTTATCAAAATATCTAGACGATTCTGGCATAGGAAAGTCAATAGGGAAAGAGCGAGAGATTCAATGAGGTCTTAAGAGATTGAATATCGTTGTCGGAATTGTAATTACCCTTAAAATTTAAACTAAGTTTTAATAACTAATATGTGAAGTTCGATTTGTATCATCATAAACTTTTATTCCTCAAAATATAACCGCATTATTTCTAAAATTTGGCGCCCTTAAATTTGGCGCCTTGGGCGGCTTCCTACGTTGCCTATGCCAGAGCCGACCTTGATAGACATGGCGCAAAAGAAAATCTACACATTATTATTATTATTATTATTATTATTATTATTATTATTATTATTATATTAATGTCATTGTCATTATTATAATTACTATTATTATTATTATTATTATTATTATTATTATTATTATTATTATTATTATTATTATTATTATTATTATTATTATTATTATTATTATTATTATTATTATTATATAAATTATAATATAATAATTATGATTATTATTATGATTATTATTATTATTATTATAACTGTTATAGGTTTTCGTCCCCATCGGGCTGAACAAAAGAGCCTCTGAATGCCACTGCATTAAAACGTTGTGTACAAATAGATAGACGTTGAAAAAGATGAGTTGTTTCGCGAGGGTCTCCCGTTGCCTGTGTCATACGGCGACCCAGCTCTTGTAGAAACTCCATTCCAGTACGGTTTATGGGGCCCAGTGATTCGATGGCCACTGGCACAAAATCATGCGTGGTAGGGAGGGATGAATACTTGATGCACTTTCGTTCTGCTGCTCCACTGGCTGTTGATGCTGCCAGATGTACATAAGAGGATGCACATGTGTGAATGGCTGTTCCGTCCCATGCTAGGTGTCTGCCTCTCGTCCATAGGATTAATGTGGCGCCTTCTGGTCTCTTGCCATCGGTGCGGATCAGTCCCGATGGTTCTCTTGAGCTCGGAATGTCCGCTTTCAACAGAGCTCTCCAGATTATTTCATTTATGGCAGAGTGTCGTGCTGCTCTTCCCATTGATCTTCTGCAGACCAGACCGTGATGTTCACCTGGATCGACGCTCTCCCCGCATTGACATGGATGCGGTGCAAAGAGCACTAGTCCTAGGCGAAGTCCTGCCGCAACCCTGACCGCCTCATTGTTTAATTCCAACCCGCAGGAAGCCAAAGGGATAGTCCAAAGCCAGTCTCCGGCGTGCGGGGCAGATAATGCTCGCATTCTGGCTTGACTAAGTGGGTTGTCGCATCCGGACCAGACTTTCGGGTTATCTTCGTTTATCAAAGGTCTGTCCCAGGTCTTCTGTTGGATCGGAACCGGTATCATCGTCACTGGAAAGGAATCCTTACGAACGTTGAACATTTCCTTCTGGTACACGTCGCTCCACTCTTCCACGGCTAAGATGGCGCCCACGAGCGAGACGGTCGACGCAGCTGACGCAAAATAGGCTGAAGTTGCCAGCATCGATACCCGCCTGGTCCCGAGTCCTCCATCTCTAATCGGGAGCGAAGCTTGTAACCACTGAATGTCATTGAGCTCCGTGTTGAGGATCTTCTCCAGTCCTGTTTTAGTCTGATGGTCTATTGATTCCAGTAGCGGGTGGGTCCAGCACGGAGAAGTCCGCAGCAGGCAAGTCATCTTTGCCGCCCCGAAACAGGATCTCAGCATTATGAGGGCTGCTTGTGACTGGAAGTCCATAAGGTCTTTCAATATTCGATCAAAGTGTTCGCTGTGTTCTTGCAGGGCTTCATCAAGGGCCTTCCCTCTTAAACGTGGAGAACCCAAAAGGGTCAGTTCCTCTGGTTCTCGTCTTCTGAAGTCCTCAAAACCCTCTCCAATCAACTCTGCCTCCGAGTAGTATTCACATTTAAGTCTGTTCAGGGAAATGCCGAGCGTTGTCTCAAGCTCTTTTATCTTTGTCAAATCTTGCCGAACGTCATCGACGTTTCCACCTAGGGAAAGATCATCGAGGTACCCAAACTTGAACGGAGACCGCAATTCTCTTAACGTCGGCTGCAGGGGCAGGCAAAACAGCAGAGGCCCTAGCGGATCTTCCTGCTGAGGCCCCATCCTAGACCTCAGTACAAATCGACCGAATTGTAGGTTGGTCTCAATTGAATATGCTTGGTGGGTGAACACAGAGTTATGGGAAAGTGTCATGGACGGCTCTAAGCACTGCATCTCTCCGCAGTGTGTTGAAAGCAATTGCGAAGTCCAATTTTACAAAGATTTGGTCTCGTTGCATGTTCGTCACAAAATTTCTTGCGGCGTGAACCGCTGCCTCTCCCCCTCCAGGGGTTGCAATGCCTACCTGGACCGGGGTGAAGAACTCTCCCAGTCTTTTCAGGGCATAATTAATGGCACATTTTGCTGCCAGCTTGCGCCATACATATCCGATGACCATCGGTCTAAGGCCCCCTGAATTCTTGGAAAGAGCGATAAGAGAGCCTCCAAATATCAGTTCACGTAACGCGAGTGGACAATCACCACGCAGCAGTATATTCATGAAGTCCGTCGTAGACTGGAGTAATGTACCAGCCAATTCCCTGGTGTTTATTAGATCGAGTAGATGCTGGGGTCGGAACCCATCCGGACCCCCCGCTGAACCAGCCGGGAACGATCTAATCACATCTTCCACTTCTCTCACAGTGACCTGGAAAGAACACGTTTGTGACGACTCAGGCAAGTCTGACATTTGGTCCGTCCATCCATTTGCTGGGTGTCTTTCCTGCATAGCGTTAAGTGATTCGGTCGTCGCCTCGACTGGGCGGTCCTGACTGAAGAGTATACGTGATGCGGCCCTGATGTTGCCCTCCTCCACCTTGGCATTCACCGCTGACAAAAACATCTCTCGAGCATCTACCCTCCTTCGTGTCCCTGACGCACAATCTGCTTCCATATCATCCTCTCTCGCGTGGTCCTGATTCTCGAGGCGTCTTTTAACCACATTTGCCGCGTTACGTCTGCGGCCAGTCCGCTGTGGCTGTGCAAGAACGCTGGAGGCAAAGCGAAGCAGCTGATGCCATGTCTCAATGTTACTTGGGTCGTTGTTAATGGAAGCCAGAATTCTCTCGAGGGCCTGTGAACAGGCGAATCGAGCAGCCTTCGGGACATACTTCATGACGCCTCCACTTATTTTTCTCGGGTGGTTGATATCTCCTGTTCCTTGATGCAGAAACGACTCGCCTCGATGCTTATTATTATTATTATTATTATTATTATTGTTATTATTATTATTATTATTACTATTATTATTATCATCATCATTATTATTGTTATTATTATTATTATTATTATTATTATAATTATTATTATTATTATTATTATTATTATTATTATTATTATTATTATTATATTTATTTCACTCGATAGGTGCGAGAGTAATGGCAAAATTAAATTTAGTAACGCCCTCTTGCGATTGATATAATACATACTTGCAGCCGACAAGATCATCTGCGCTGTTTTTATATTTCCTCTTTTCATCTAAACTTGATTTCAACACACCGGCTAAATATGTTTACACCAATTTTGGTTATATATTTACACTAACTTTGGTTATAAATAGAAAAATATTCATGTATTTTGTGCTTTTTTACTTTTGCATGTTTATTAGAATAAATTGGCTGCGTTTAGTAAGGGAAGTATCCAAGAAGCAGGATTGCGCCGTGCCAAATGCCTACAGCCTGTATCTATTTTGTTTAATATTTTAGTTTAGTGTGAGAATGAAAGCATGAAATCGTATACCGTAATCGTGATCTATATAAAAAGTTAGCAGTTACTAGTCTATTCTAATTAGTATGCTTAATGTAGTCCCATCATGATTAAATTGTATTATTTATTTTCAATATGTAGAGAGAAAGAATACAAAAAATTAACTGTTTAATTTTAATTTTATGTGAATTTTAAATTTCCGATCTAGCCTGCAAGACGTTTAGTAGCTTTATTGCAATCTTGCTTATTTTTATTTTCTTTGTAAACGGTTTATTTCGTGATTAATAGGCTACTATCTTATTCTATTTTCTTATATCAAATGATAGCGCATTTTAATTAGTCAAACAACTTTAATTTTAACGGTGCATGCTGATGCTGTTACTGACTGTATAATGAATTGAATACTGAATAGAATAATCATAAAGTATAATGAAAACACTCAAAATATTATGCCAATACCTCTTGTGCATATCCCGGGATATGCACAAGAATAAAGTGATGGAAATGATAGACAGAGGTGGCATTTTGAACTTTCGCCCCAGGCGGCACTTTGCCTCGCTACGCCACTGAGTATAAAGAAAGCCTTTTTAGACACGTCTGAAATCTTCTTGACCATTTTAAACAAGCAAATTCGATACCAAATGCCAAACTAAATGATAAATTTGCGCATATCCTTATAACTCACCCTGAGAAACTCGAAGTTGTTCCGATCGTTTCGGCTATGGTGTTTTTACTGCAATGACAAACTGCACGCCATAGGCCTAGCAATTGTTTGTCAATAACTTCAAATTGCGTAAACGTAAACTTCATAATTTCAGGTTCTCTCTCAGACATTTTCCGCTTTCAGATAATTGAATTGTTTACAGTATCATGTGACTCGCGCGTTAACCAGAAATCCAGAATTGCCGTTTCTCGTAGATTCCGATTTGAGTTTCTAGCGTTAGATTTTAAGACAGTTAACGCGAAACTTATCGAGACCGCTTGTTCTGTCTCGAACAAGACTTTCACTTCAAGACAGTTTCTACAAATTCGAGACACTACAGAGACCGAGACACTAAAAATCTATCTCGAGACGTCTCGAGACCATACAACTCTGATTTGTGGCATATGATGCATAAGGCCAGAGATCCATTTGATAAAGGCAATGGTCGATTGTAGAAACAGTTGTCACACGAAGACATAGGCCTACGTTTGGCCATTTCATTTTTTCCCAGTGTCAACCTTTTGTCTGGTTTGCTCGAGATCCTATAATTCCTATTAAGAAAGGTCGATGCTTTTATACTATAGCCGATCACGCGGTCGTTAAGCTGAGACAATCCGTTTGATTCGCTTGGGGGCGACTGTGTTCATGTCATGCTGCTTGTTGTTCTCCAAAACGGTAATACACGTAGGCTACGTTTGGATGGAAGAATTTCCAATAAGGTACATGCATAACGTAATAAATGTGAATGAGAATTTCCTGACAGGGTATACCTCACATAATGTACTGGATTTCCATGAAAGATTAGTCGAGCTCATACAACGTTTCGTGATTCTGGAACATTGGCGAATGAGCAATTCACTAACAGAGGAAATAGAAGATAGTAATGAAATAGCACCATATAAAAATATGGTTAATGGCAATTAAAGGAAAGTTTGAACAGAGAAATCACTTAATTTGCCACCTCATATTCGATTTCAACCAGAAATGTATTTGAGAGACATAAAAGAAACAACGGAAAAGCAATGTTAGGCCTAATTACAGAATCAAACACATGAGCTAAGCAATTACAGAATAATAGGCCCTCATAATGATCATTATAGGCCATAAGTCTTGTGGCGTTCTGCCGCCCGAGCGCCTGCCTAGCGCTAACGGACGGTGTCGACCCCAGCTCGCTGACACGCCTGGAGTCGCCCGAGTCACTTTCTTACCAAATCTCAATGCCAAACGGTTACTCTATATCTACCAGGATGTTCACTATCACCAGGCAAGATTAGGGACGGGTTTCTTCTCCAAGAAAGGTAACACGGCTCGAATTAGTAACGAGGTCTGACTCTGCCTATTCCGCGGTCGCCGGATGGGCGACGTTCTGAGGATGGCCGTACTCAAAACAGGGTTCATAATCATACCTGCAGGAGTCTTCCTCGCCTTGCATACCTTCCAAGCTACTAGCCTCGTCTTCCTCTACCTGATGTCGTACCGTTCAGCATCTTGTGACTCTGAAACTATTGCCATTTAGGGACACCAAACGTTCTCTTAAGTTACGAGGTTCAGACATATTTGAAACAAGTCCATAAGCCATTTCGGCCTATACAATTATCGGTAGCTAAATCCAACGTCTTATACTCTTAGACATTACTGTCCCCAACTCTCTAACCTCTGTCGTCCTAGACACACCAGTCTCGCAGCTCTTCGTCATATCATGCTAGACACTTAGCTATCACGTCTTCTGCTCAACACGTATCTCTCGATCTATTTCCGTGTATGGCATAAACGGCCGCACACGTATATTTTGTCATGCACATTTGACTGACTAAGTTCCCGTCCTCTGTGTTAGCAGTTACCCACCAACAGTGATATATTCTGCTTCGATAAAAATGACACTGGCATGGTATTCACGGACACTGATAGCGAAGGTCTTCTGTCTATAACCTTCGCTATCTGCACACAGATCTTCGATCCGACCTACGCACGAGGGGGCCCGACCTCGCACTTTAGTCAGCTCTCAGAACTGTGTGTGACGACAAACAACCATGTATTCACCTGGGTACCCGATTACCCAAACGTACTCGTATCGATCACTTCGATCAGACACGCAAATAGATACACTTCGGGAAAACGGGAGGAGTATCTATGACCAACGTAGGTAGCCAACAGTAATATTTACGCATCGATCAATTCTTGGTCTGCTTACTATCTTTACCCTGGGTTTCCGACTGCCCAGACTTTCACGTCGACCTCTTGGCCCATTTCCGTGTGTGGCATACTGGCCTCACACGCATAAGTTATCAGGCACACGATTGACCGTCCTCTGCGTTGGCAATTGTCCGCCAACACCGTAATATATTCTGATACTCGGGAAACCGGGAGGAGTAACTATGACCAACGTAGGTAACAAACAAGAGTATCTATCGAACGACTATAAAGCCATCAAGAAGAGTTACTTGACTAGTAACCTGAAAGTATCAATCGGCACCAGTGTTTTCTCTTGTTTGTCACGTGCTCTTCTAACGTGTTCACCCTCCACGTGTAATTCCAGCGGGTCCTTCGGGAATTTCCCCGATATTTCTATCGAGCGTATTCAATGGGGAACTTTCCCCGTATGTGCCAACGCTCCACCGGCAGCTCTCTCGGTTTGTACGGCTGCTACTGCGGGAATCTACTCGGCTTGTATTTCTTGCGGCCACCCGAATTTTCATGTCTCCGACAACCTGGAGAAAACGGGAGGAGTATCTATGACCGAACTAGGTAGCCAACAAGTATATTCCTCGGCCTGTTTGCATCTGTCATCTACATTAATATCCGATCACCCAGACTCTCACATGTCTTTAACTCTCATCGACTGCATTTATTCATCCCATCGTAGGAACATATTTGTATTCGTCACCTAGAGATCTGACCAACGGTAATGCACCAACTCTCGTTTCTCAGACTCGATTCTCTCACAGCCAACTGAGGTAAGTGTCACCACGTTACCTCTGTTTCACACAGACCTGTATTATTATAATCACTTTCTCTGAAGCAATTGTACTCTGTCTCTTATACACTGGAACGAACCACTGGCAGATCTTTCGAGGAAGTCCTCGAAAAGAGATTATGTAGCTAGATCTACAAGAAGAAATTAGTAGACGCTTCGCGGGGAAACCGCGAGCCAAGATATTGCAACTAAACACACAAGTGAATAGATTTCTGGAAAACGAGAGGAGTAATTGTGACCGACCTAAGTAGCCAACAAGAAGATTTACCGAAAGATCGCAACACAATAAAGAAGACATACTGCGGGGACACCGCAAGTACAGATATTACGTTTAGTAACTCAAGTAAAGATACGCGGGGAAACCGCGACCTAAGACATTGCGATCAGACACGCAAATCAACAGATTGCTGGTAAACGGGAGGAGTAAGTATGACCACCGTTAGGTAGCCAAGCATAGATATTTACGGAAAACCGTAAATAGAAAGAATATGCGGAGACGCCCAAAATTGATCAGGTTTTCGGCACCACAGGGAACTTTCCCTGTATCTAACGCAACAATGGGGTCACCCTCCCCGTATTTATCGAATGTATTCATGTTTTCCAGTATTTGTCAACGGCTTCTCCGGTAGCTCTCAGTCTGTTTCCAACGGCTTCACGGGTCCGCCCTCCCCGTCTTTTAACCAACGTGTACACTGGGGAATTCTTCCCGTAAATTGTCTCAACAGTCGCCATAATCTGTCTCGATGTAGCGTTCGGTTGCTCGGGGCTTTACCCGATCTCTATTTCTCACGGCCACCGACGGGGTCACGTATCCGACAACCTGCTGGTATTCACGAGGAGTAACTATGACCGATCTAGGTAGCCAACCAGAATATTTCTCGGCCACCAGAACTCCCACGGTCTGCACGGTCGGGGATTTTTCCCAGTCTATCTCTCTGTCGGCCGCCGAGGCCTCTCTCGCTATATGCGTCGGTCCCTTCTGGGACTCACCCAGTCTGTATCACTCACGGCCACCAACGGGGTCACCATCTTCCCCGTATTTCCGAACAGAACTGTCATTCATTCATATATTTCTCACGATCGGACTTTCTCTGTCAGCCTGTCGACTCTTACGATCAGGGCACGGTCCGTCTTGCGATCGACGGCAGAGGGGCCCACCCCACCAGATCAGCGAAAAGCAGCACCAGCCTGACCGCGAGAGCGGCTGTCACTAGAGGTCGTATTTATATGGCAACACTCAACGAACCCTGGAGCGGTACGAGAACCACTCTACGTATGAAGCAGTACGAACCACTGCTCCACATATATAGCGATGCACCGCATGTCAGGCTATACTCAAGCTAATTCATGCGTCTGCAAGCTATGCACTCGATTAAAAACCGCCGATCGGTCTTCCTTCCTATACGCAACACTGTAAAAAAAATAGACGTAAAATAACACTATGGCGAGCCGATTATTTAAATAAATCATTCATTCAAGCCTTGTGGCCTGTCCGCCACAGTCTTACAACGTTTTCATGAGTTCTGGGAAGTGCTTAATAGCGGGAGGTGGTGTACAGAGTAAAAAATCAAAATTGCCAGACTGTTCTGTTAATGAATTCTCTTAATAAAATTTAGAAGGCCATAATTTCATCTAGTAGCCCATAGTCTGTGCTTGGTCATTAGGCGTGGTCTTATAGTCTTAGCACGCGTTTGCTAATTTTAATAGTAGGCCTATTGTCTAAAGAACCATGGAATTGTGGCGGATTCTGGGGTCTCTACTACAAGGATGTCACGCGCCAATTTCGGCCTCTCCGGTCCGGCAGAGGACTTAACCACAACAATTCCGCAATATTTCTGTTATTACTCGACAGACGCCAAATCTCGCCCTGGCCGGTCGTCCTCTCAACGAACGAGTGGCCACCTCCTCACAACCCCACTGCCGTTCTTTTTCAGGAAGCCTACTGTTGACCGGCAGACCCCGTGTCGCTATGTCGGACTTATTCGAACTGTTCCCTCGGCTCGATCAGGCCGTGCTTCGACTGCTCCATCTGACGGTCTTCCTCGGACTCTCTTTCGACTAAAACCGGGCCCCCTTTTATAGCACTGAAATCGCCCTAGACCGTGGGCAAGAGAACACCTGGCGAAGATTTCAGAGAGCAAATTCCCACAAAAAACGGCCACACAAAGGCATCGCCGACAGGCGAAGAGCAGGCTGACGACAGAAAGCGAGGGAGGAAAGAGCAAACAAGAGCAGTGCCAACAGATAAAGCGTGAGAAAGAGAGAGCATTGAGAAGAGAGCTGACGACAGAAAAGCGAGGGGAAGGAGTGAAGCTTGAGTGGGAGGGTGCACGATCGGGGAAACCGAGGAGCGCTGACCGTGGGAACAAGACCGACTAGAAAGGGATGGGGTCCCCTAGTGCGACAATTTCTCAACAGAATTCTGCAACTTTCTGTTGCATGAATATATTAAGAATACGATCGAGTGATACAGTGGCGGCTCTATGTGTTTCCATCAGCAGGGATCAAGGGGGGCCGAGGACCCGGGAGGGGAGCCAATGGGATACCAGAATTTGTTGAAACAGAGAGTGCTAGATATAGCCCCACACGGAGCGGCATTGACCAGATACATGCATAATTGCATATACATTAGAGAGCAACATGAATTTTTCACATAAACGACCTCTAGATATTTGGAAATAGAATGACTTTAGTTAAAAGTAAAGCATTTAACTATGCACAACACATACACTTAATGAAAAGCAAGTTTACAGTAATTGTCATGTCTAGACTCAAACTGATCCACAAAGGACCCAGCCAGAACCGTCGTTGTGGTCATACTAGTTGCACATAAACTTGAATGCTTTAACAGGCGCCCAACTCGGGGAATTTCATGGTGGAGGTCTTCATCATTGCTGTCATGCAAAAGTGCAAAAGACACAACGTTATCATTATGATTATTTCAAGAAAGACATATGTTTTGGCATAAATGCCTATCATAGCAGTAAGTGAATGGTTAGAGAATTGTCTATCTAGTTCAGAAATGTGCTGCCTAAATGTGGCCTGTGTGTTTACTTGAGAACGTGATCCCACAGTTTCATCAACTGCCGAGCTAGAAAAACAGATGGGCATTAAACGGACAGTCGGACATTGTTGCTTAGTTAATAACGAGTTAATTTAACAATTCTTACTCTTCTGCCTTTACAAAGACCCTGCCTGTTTTATTTCTATTTCTTTGAAAGATGCAGTTTTATGTCCGACAACGTCGGCAGCTGCAGAAAAGTCAACACTTGAAGATTAGAGTTGAATTGATACATCAATACGACAAGCCCATTTAGTATCACTGACCTGCTGGAATTGCCTCGCCCGAGCCCATAGGATGTAACTCATTATGTATTTCAACCTTTAATGCATAAAAGAACTTGGAAGCAACAGCGTATAATCCTTCAAGTAAGGCGAAAAAATCTATAGCTTCTGGAATAGATCATTAACTGAAATTACACGAAAGTAAAGTGCGTGGCAAGAAACCAGGCGTGGAAACAAATGGCCAGTGCCATTCAACGGACTTCTAATTGCTGGACACTCTTATTAAAACTGCTCATTACACTTGCACCATCATAATCTAGATTTGAAATCTAGAAAATATTCATTCACTTTTTTGTTGGCAAAAATCGCATTACCAGGAATAGCTATTTCTGCGACTATTATCTTTTGTCCAAACAAGAAGGATTGAAAATTATGTAGGCTCCTTGATCTTTTCTAGTAAACGATCCCCGACAGACCATATCTACCACTAAAAAGTTTCAACTCGCCACGGATTGTACTCTGCCAGTCCAAGCCTGGATAAAGGAGGAGGGCGACGCTAATGGTCTTTGTTACCACAGTGTCGTTAAAAAGCAAATATACCTGAGAATACTCTGGAAAAAAGTAATTCTGAGTTTCATCAACTATCATACCTGACCGACAAAATATTTCACAACACATCGGTCAAAAATCTGGGGTGGCCAGCGGGGGCCATAAGCTCAATTGAGGAACCATTGCCCCTCTGGCTTCCCTGTGGAACCGCCACTTATACTTAACGTGGTAGCACGAGCAGACGTGGTACTATTTAAGCCGCTGCCTGTTTACCCATTGCTCTCTCAACGGATGCACCAAATGGGACACGGTAGCAGATTGGTTAGAGCGCTTGCCTTAATAATTATGACTCGAAAGAGTACGGGTTAGAAACTTAGAATGGCAGCTGCATGTGCACAGAAACCTTGAGCAAGTCGTTCGCTCACAATTCCCAGTTTCATCAATTTGTGCTTGGTCATTAATCTCATTATTAGAGAGCGACCATTAACAAATGTGTAATAATCAGCTTTGGGATTCAATAATATATTACGTTGAAAAAAAGCATGCAGATTAACACAAGATGCACTGAAAATTTAATTAGAGATTTAGCGGAAAGTATAGGCCTATACATTAACACGTGAGTAGGGAAACTATCAGGATGTACAAGCCGTCTATCCTCGCCGCTGATTTTATTATCATTTTAAACATTGCACGCAAACGCTATGTGTGAGGTGACGGACAGAAATTTAGGGCCCTTATGCAGAGAAATTTATGAGCTCTATAGGCAAAAAAATTCAGAGCCCTTACAAGTTATAGCATAGCAGTAACGGGCGTGTTCCTTAGCAAAAATAATAATAAATATGGTGCTATTCAGTAGAGCTGTGTGGTCTCGAGACCGTGTCTTTCTCGATACCGTTTTTTCCCCGAAAACCGATACATTAGTATTCTACAGCCTTTTATATACGATCACTTGTTTTTAGTCTCGAACAGTCTTGAACCTAGTGTCTCGCTCTCGGTACCTCACTGTCTCGGTCTCGTCTTGGTCTCGAGATTTAAGGTCTTGCATAAAACACTGCTATTCAGAGGTTTAAACTGCTCTATGTGTCGTTAACATTGTATTTGACAAGGTAAAACTCGACTTTTTTAACTAATTAGCTAATTTTTCGTGAGTCGATTGCGTGCCCGGCCCACAAAAATCATTTGACCCCTCTGCTCTTCCTCGGCGGACCAGAAGATCGTCTTGAACAGGAATTAGCGGTGCTAGACTGAAGTGAGCCTCCCAATTATTCAGCTCTCCGTAGCTTATTAACCGGCGTCCGATTATTAACACTAACTATATCACCATCATTGTCGCTTCATTATCAGACTTTTGACAGTGACAACACAACCATTGAAACTCTGGAAGTCAAGCAGATCAGCTCAGACTAACATGCTATATTCACCAAATATTAATATAGGTGTATATGATTATGTGCATGCAATGCCACGTGTATTTCATACTCGTTGAAGCACGTTTCACGGACACCGCAGTTATAGCTTTTAGTCTTGCACGCTGCCTACTTTCCAGGCTTCGATTGCGTGGAGGTGGGAGCCAGTGGAGCTTTTGCGGATGTCAGTGCAGCCCTGGCAGCCGCCATTGGATTCTTGGCACTAGTCAGTGCAGCCCTTGCAGCAGCCATTGGATTCTTGGCGTTACCCAGTGGATTCTTGGCTGTAGCCAGTGAAGCCCTAGAGGCACCCGGTGGAGTCTTCAACAGCTTGGAGGCGCTAATCAGTTGAGCCTGTAACTGTTTGGCGTCGGTAGGCAGTGAAGCCTTGGATTGCGTGGAGACGGTGGACGGAGGAGGAGGCGGAGGAGGTGGTGGAGGAGGTGGTGGAGGAGGTGGTGGTGGCGGTAGTGCTGTCGGAGGAGGTGGCTTTACGACAGGTGTCTGTGCCTTGGAAGGTTCCGTCTTCTTTGAGATGGCACTGCTATCGCTCTTCTGTGGGGGTGAGGGTGTCGGAGGAAGTGGCTTTGCGACAGGCGTCTGTGCCTTGGAAGGTTCCGTCTTCTTTGAGATGGCACTGCTATCGCTCTTCTGTGGGGGTGGAGGTGTCGGAGGAAGTGACTTTGCGACAGGCGTCTGTGTCTTGGAAGGTTCCGTCTTCTTTGAGATGGCACCGCTGTCGCTCTTCTGTGGGGGTGGAGGTGTCGGAGGAAGTGGCTTTGCGACAGGTGTCTGTGCCTTGGAAAGTTCCGTCTGCTTTAAAATGGCATCGCTGTCGCTCTTCTGTGGGGATGGTGGGGGTGTTGTGAGAGGAGGTAGCTGTGCGACAGGTTCCTGTGCCTTGGATGGTTCTGTCATCTCTGAGATGGCATCGCTGTCGCTCTTCTGCGGTTCTTCCTCGTCGGAAGATGACGCTTCGCTCTCCTCTGAAGATTCACTGTATTCAGCTGCAGCAACCGGAAGAGGTATATCTGTCGATGGGGCATCCTTAGGGGAAGGCGGGGGAGATGCGTCCTTAGGAGGAGGTGGAGGAGGTGGTGGAGGTGGAGGAGGCACAGGAGCCTCAGCTGCAGCAGCAGTCGTGACTGAGGTTTCCGGTTCTCCAGTGATTTTCGTTGCGTCTTGCTCCTTCTTGTCTTTAGCTTTCGACTTTAACTCTGGTGCCTTCAGTTTAAGGAATTCATCGAGCTTACCATCTTCGACGGCCCAGTAGAGAGCATCGTAGTCCTATACATCAACACTGAACGTCTAGGTTTAAACTGAACTGAAATATGCTTTATAGTACACGAAAATCAGCTCTTAATTCTTAAGACTCACCATTTGATCATGGGTTTCAAAAATCAGAGATTAAAAAATTTTTTTTGCTTTTTTGCTTTATTTGGTTTTTTGGTTTTGGTTTTTTTTTGGATTTTTTACAAAAGTTTTGTCTTAAAAAGCATCAAAAATAGCATGAACAACGAGCTCCAACTCATTTTAAAAATTAATTTAGCTAATTTCTGATTACTTTGATTTCTGAGTGAATAAAACACAATTAGTAATAAGATCGTAATATTAGTAGATTGAATAAAAATGTTTTAAAAAAGCAAAAAACTAAAATATTGTCATTTTTCATATCTTTTGGATTTGGTTTTTTGTAAAAAAAGCCAAATAACCAAACAACCAACAGGTTTTGCAGCCCTGATTTAGATGCTTTAGGTTTAGCAGTATTTTCAGCGACTTTGCGAGCTTATGGTAACGCGCTAAATAAGTGTTTATATACCTACATACAGGCATGCTTACATAGACACATAAATTGTCAAGTTCAACCTAATTTAAATACAGGGATATTAGGCCCATATCTAAGTGAGTAAGGAAAATGTTTAAAGATCCTCTTGACAATAATTTAGGTCTTATCAAATTCAGTTGCCAAACAAATGATGTAGCAAGACAACTCTCATAAGATTGGCCCATTGTTGGGGATCTATTACACGATTTAAAGACATGTCATGATAAGTTGGTACTAGTCTAAGTTTTATATAATCATGCGAGTCCACAACTGTACCTACTCATCCAAGACGTTCAAATTATACCATATTGACGCAAAGCCCTTTCAGACGGTCTGTATGTGTACACGTAATGACGTAGGCTAAGAGGATGTGGCCATTGTGGACAAAGATTGAGTGCTTAAACTAATCGGCTACCGTGCAACGCGGACGTCCGATGATACTGGCTTCTTATTAGCATCGTATTTAATCAACAACTGTGAGAGTAATTGAAATATTATTATCGTGTATACAAACCCCACAGTGAAGATCTGCGTGAAAGATCTGCGGCGTTGCAGCTTTGTCGGTGCGCATGTACAACCGGAAGTCTCGTTTGGCTGCTTTGTCTGTGGCAATATCTCTGACTTCATGAGGAATGTTCCGGGCTTCGAGCACCTGTATCACCCGCAGCTGTAACTGCTTCACCTGTGATGGAAGAAAAATAAGAAGAAACGTTACTTTTAGCCGTTCTCAGAGGCATTCTTGAGTAGGAATTGTTTGCAACGAAATGATTGATTGATTGACTTGATTGACTGATTGATAGACTGACTGATTGATAGACTGACTGATTGATAGACTGACTGATTGATAGACTGACTGATTGATAGACTAACTGATTGATAGACTAACTGATTGATAGACTAACTGATTGATAGACTAACTGATTGATAGACTGACTGATTGATAGTCTATCAATCAAGACTGACTGATTGATAGACTGACTGATTGATAGACTGACTGATTGATAGACTGACTGATTGATAGACTGACTGATTGATAGACTGACTGATTGATAGACTGACTGATTGATAGACTGACTGATTGATAGACTGACTGATTGATAGACTGACTGATTGATAGACTGACTGATTGATAGACTGACTGATTGATAGACTGACTGATTGATAGACTGACTGACTGATTGATAGACTGACTGACTGATTGATAGACTGACTGACTGATTGATAGACTGACTGACTGATTGATAGACTGACTGACTGATTGATAGACTGACTGACTGATTGATAGACTGACTGACTGATTGATAGACTGACTGACTGATTGATAGACTGACTGACTGATTGATAGACTGACTGACTGATTGATAGACTGACTGACTGATTGATAGACTGACTGACTGATTGATAGACTGACTGACTGATTGATAGACTGACTGATTGATAGACTGACTGATTGATAGACTGATTGATTTGTGTAGGACTATAGATAAGAGACCGGTGGATTGTTGAATGTATTGATGTATGTATGTATGTATGTTTGTATGTATGTATGTATGTATGTATGTATGTATGTATTTATGTATCAGGTTGTTTATATAGCGCCTAATAATAATCTTTAGAATGTGCTAAACGTATAGCTACCCAAGAGATCTAAACAAGTGCGATTTGAATAATTTAGAAAAGGTTTCCTTGGCTGCAAGCGGCGCAATGTTGAGAATTTGGAACGGTAGAACGTTCCAGTATGATGGTCCATTGCATGAGAAGACACGGTTTATCCGCATTGATGTATTCGAACGCGGGACCATCAAGTCGCACTAAATTATTAGGTAGCTTCGGCAAGCGCCCTCGTGAGGTTCTTGTGGAGAGCTATATAAATTTCCATATACATACTGTTGAATGCTATAACTGAGAAAATGATTAAGGCTCTAGGGATATGATAAAAAAAATCAATTTAATCATTTATACACAAGTTATACATAACCTTCGTCAGCCAAGAAGACAACAAAACGACACGGAAGTCAAGAAACTGCTGACGGTCGATACGCAGACAAGACAGGCACAACATTAACACGGTGGTCCTCGAAGGAAACGGAAACGCGAGAGAACGGCCTACATTATACAGGGAAAGTCCCTTTCTAGCTTAATGACTAACAACTGAGATTCAGACAGTCACACGCAGAAAATCAGCAACGGGCTGAACGTTTACGACCTTCCAAAACAAGAATGACTGTTAGAACTCCCTTATAATAATGTGTTCCTTCTATTTGTAGAGAAGGACACTCCTAGTAAACGACTTCATCCTCCATTGCACAGAAGAAAGAGAGATCCAAAGACAAGGATATCCAATGAGACCACCCCACATTCATACAAGCACAAGTATAGGCCACCACGGTAAACTATAGGGCAGGTTATGCACGTGTTCCCAACAATACATACCTACAAGTCTCCACAAATTTTATGACGGATGGATTAATGGATGGATGGGTGCTTAAGAGAATAGATTAACGGATGTCATGGGTTGTGGTCACTGGTGGATGAATTGATGGATGGAAAGGTCAACAAAAATCCATTCTTGAATTGTTGGAGTCGTATTTGTGCTTCAACCAAATGACGCTTTAACATCACCTTCGAGGTTCTTACAAAAATGGGTTTGCAATTATTGCTAAAAATGTTGCTATTTAATCAATCGTCTGTATCTGCCCTGAGTTCATGTCAACGGTTAAAGTGAGAACCCTGACGTGTAGTGAAGTGAAGTGGTAGTGCTGCAAGTAGGGCCTAGAAAGAGCACGCGAAGATGAAAAGAAGCGAATGGTAGTGGATTACTCGGGTAAGAGTGTCTCTGTCTGTCTGCGTGTCTCTGTCTGTCTACGTATCTCTGTCTGCTTGTGTGGGGGCTTTAGTCGTTGGCATGAATGGCTAAATTTAGACCGCAGATAAAGCCATCATTGGAAGATGAGTTCGGAAACAATACTGACCTCTTTGTTCATAGAAATCGACGAAATGTAAACTTTGACCTTAGCATCACTTCCGGTAGCCATCTTCTTTCGTCCAAAATGTAAGGCTTTGAATTCAGTAGAAGCTTTTAAATGGTTAGAGTAACCAAAGTAGGCCTCCTACACATTATTCGCAGTGTTTACTCATGGCTTACGAAATGTGCCCCGGATTTATAGGTTCCGTGCTATCCAGGCCACATGGAGGGAACAGCTGCTGCCTAACACAGAACTGGTATACAGTTCAGCAGAAGAGATAGATGCCCAATAGAAAATACAGGAACCAAACACCAGCAGCAGCAGCAGAAGCATAAGCGGCAACTGCCAGCAAAGCCCAGCATTAGCATCGCAAGCAGCGGACTGAGTCAAACCATCAGCCAAGAAACTATCGAAGCTCATAAACACGAAAACGAGAAATTCTTGTCTTTGTCTGCGTATGCCTACGTGACTTTCTTGTCTGCCTGGACCTACTGCAACATCCAGTCAAACCAAAGCACACCTACACAGTGTCACACACGCGCAAACAAACACACAACACACACACACACATAACACATCCGCCTACGCCTGGGCGTACAAGTACAAAAAATGAGCGAACAAACATGTATATAAATGAGCAAATGCCAGCTGAAACAAACTATGTGTGTGCGCATATACATATACATATATATACATATATAAATATATATCCATATATATATACAAATATATATACATATATATACATATACAAATATATATACACATATATATATATATGCAAATGAATATACATATATAGGTCTATGCTTGTTGTGTTACATGTTTCTGTATATTATATACAGAGGGATGCAGTGGTTTTCACAGACATCATCTTTGCTTGGCTTATTAGTGTGGGTAACCAGACCTCTTCCCAGAGGACGTTCGTGAAACAGAAGTAAAGACATTTTTAACAAATTTTTGTCCTGGCGGAGAGTTGAACCTCCGAATTGCAGAACGACAGTCTATAATACCCACTTGACTACCAAGAACCTCGGGAAATTGATATATTTTCAAAGTCTAGTCTGTCACTGACTCACTGTAGTTTGTCAGACGAATTAAGAGAGACAAGGGTCCGGCAATATTTTGGCTGCTGATTGCGCTTTATGTTACATTGTTACCAATGTTAATCTTCAAAGTAGCTCGTATATTTTAGTTCATCGTCATGACTTCCGTGGTTTACTTACCCAGCATTCGCTCATCTACTTCACACATTCAATTGAACCATTTTGGTGGCGCATACTCATCAACCATTAGCCCAACTATCAAAATTACTCTGCAAAAATTTTCTTTGTCAGCCTACAGAACATCGACAAAAATGCCACATGCAATTTTACTCAGTTTCCGATTGTTAAAGGGGTTGAATCCTACAGCGTTGATGCGGTTCGGAGTTCTTTAGATTCCCAGAAATTCCCATCAGCCTGCTTCTGGTGTCCGCTCGATAGTCCGAATGAAAAGAATTACGCAATCTAGCTTCTAACAAATATAATTCTTCTCATCAGTCTAGCTACCATTAAAGCCACAATCTTATCATCTATCGACCAGTCGCCATGTAATCTTCGTACTATCGAACCTTCGGAATATCGATACAGAACCCTGCTTCTCTTGAGAAATCGGAACCTGATTCTAATCCTAATTGATATAGCGCATAACATCGTCAGGTTGAGAATCGCTGGTATGTTCTGAATGTTCCTCTGCCTTCTGCAGCGGAACTGTTATTACAACTCTACGATACCTAATCGGAACGATTTATTTGTGAATCTAGATCGGATCAGAGGGCTAATAAATGATCCGTCGATTGTAGTTTCGAACCGGCTGAAGTTACTCACACTTGCGGCACTTCCTAGACGTACTGAGCTTGCCACGGGCGAAATAAGTACAGGTAATTATAATGAACATATTTTTCGTGTTTGCTACATTATATTTAAGATTTCATGTTCACAATTAATTGCATGGCTGGTGCTATATAATCTTCTGGCGTTGCGTTGCATCAAATTGAGCATAAGCAGCCTATGGCTTTTACTTCATGAGATATCTTCTAGCGGCACCATATAAATGGCAAGATGCGGATGTATGCATAAGTGTACATTCATACATAAAATGTAGATACACCCATATATCCCACACGCACACATACACACACACATGTGTTCATTCATATGAACGCACGTCTAATTGCTTCTATAGCGCCGTTCTAGTAATGCACAAGGCTTCAATCGATGTCGTTTCAAGTGAAATCTTTGTTTTGAAACGTAATCAATCTTTGGAGAAAAGCAACGATCCATCGAAAGGCTCAAAATCAAGTTTGACAAGATCAGGGAATCAGGTATGCAAGCGAGTTAAAAAGGAGTAGAATCTTATTAAGATATATTATATTTATATATATATATACAAATGCCTCAATGGACACAAAATTAACGTTAATGTCAGATGATAGTGGACCACATAAATGGAGAGTTATACCACTCTTAAGCATATGATACAAATAGGGGCGTTTATCCCCCTAAGTCATTGGAGCAACTTCCCCGCTATTTTGACTGACAAACGGACTGATAGATTGAACCAAGCTAATGGCTCACACATTGACACCGTGGAATAGAACAGAGTGGCGAAATGGCAAATATCTGAAAAAAATAACTTTCCCTAATTTCTCAAGGAGAGCTTCCAATATTTCTTGGATGGATCATATGCTCCAATTTTTCAATGGTGTAGACGCCCCTGGATATGAAATTATACGTATACCACTCTCAAGCATACGATATATGCATGATATCGAACTCTAGCCTATTGTATATATATATATATACATGTGTTCATTCTCATAAACATACTTGTAAATGCTTCTATAGCGCCGTTCTAGTAATGCACAAGGCTTCAATCGATGTCGTTTTAAGTGAAATCTTTGCTTTGAAACGTAATCAATCTTTGGGGGAAAGCAGCGATCGACACTGTGTAAGTAGCTTGTTGTTGATATATATATATATATATATATATATAATTCCAGATATTCCTGACCCGGCCACGGTGGCCAGACCCGACTTGATTCACGGGTCGGTTCAACCCCGTGGCCAACTCTGGGGCGAAGATGAACAAGGCAGAGAAGAATTCGTGTCGGTGCTTCTGGTCCACTTGTTTCCCCCTTCCACGCTAGCCAACCCAGTTACAATGAGCGCACCGACCGCACACTGTCAGTTTGAGGATTAGATGACGATGGAGAGGACTACGCATTCGTTCTCATATATATATATGCCGAGATTGAGAAAAATGAAGTCGCTGACACTTCAAATGCGTGTTCATGCATGGCTGCCTCTCAGGGTACTGCTCTTCCTCTTCTTCTTCTGGCCATCTTAGCTATATTGGTCTGAGAGATAGGCTGCTTCGTCCCATACTCCTCTGTACAAGACAGTTTGAGGGTCGCGGTTTAATTCCGAAGGTACTTTTCTCCTAGATTTAAATCTCGGACTTCCACACTCCACAATCCTCTCAAGTGGACAGTAAATATGGATGAACCGTTTTCAATAGGCAGAGGATGATGAAGGATCTTGTCCAATAAATTCATTGAAAATTAGCAGGGTCGGCACATACGGTCGTTTTATATGTACACGAGATCCGAGTAAAATTACATTTCTCTCACAGTGACAACACACAAGTGTCAATGCTGGACACAATATATATATGTATATATACAATAAGTAGCTTATATCACACCTTTATACAGCACAGTGTCGCAAAAATGAAACAGCTACTACAGCATAAATGCTGTGACCTTCGAGCCGAAGTTTCTGGCTGTAGTTGACGATAGCAGAGCCTTTTTACCAGACAATAAGGTCGATACATATGATATTTCTGATTCAAAACCGAAGACTGGTTGTTCTAGTTGTTGTTGTCGTCGTCGCTGTTGTTGTTTGAAGGATTCAGTTGCTATCGTTGTTGTCCACAAAGTCTGGGGATCTCTGGGCGAATCCTGTCGTCTCTGAGAGAGGAGTGAGGCTACTTGGACTGAAGGGCTTAGAGCGACTGGCACTTGAACCCTCCACAGACCAATAGCCTCCCTCTTTCATCTCCAGATATCTTGTACATCTAAAACAGATTCATTCTAAGTAACTAAAGAGCTCTGTAAGTTCCATCCGAAATGGTTGGAGCTCATTGAGGAGATCTTTCTATGGGCTGTCTTATACTCAATGGTGGTAAGCGTGCTGGACTGGACTGTCAGTCTCAAGATCGATGGGGTTCAAAAGTTTAAATCTCCTCTTTCAGGGAAGAAATCAGTTTCGAGATGACTGCCCCAGATGCGCCCCTGTCTAACTCAGGGATGGGGCTGACCATCGGCTTTCGTATGCCGAGGCTAAGAAAATGAAGAAGCTACCACTTCATATATACGCATGGCTGCCTCTCAAATACTGGCACTGATATTCTCTCCTCTTTCTTCTAGTGCCGAGGGCTCGAGGTGTGCGATAAATGAACGGTGACCTTACTTCATCTTACTCTTTTGATTGATGTAAAGTAGGCACAACGATTGTCACAGTAATCGTTCAGACATGTATGTCTGCATGAGATTGATGTCTTTTCAAACTCTAACTTTGCTCATCGTTCGACTCATCTGGATCAACATGGAGTTTATGTACCGCCGGTGTACCGAGGATTATCCTCCTCGAATCATGAATATAAATATAGTAGTGAAAATGAATATAGTAGTGAAAATGAATATAGTAGTGAAAATGAATATAGTAGTGAAAATGAATATAGTAGTGAAAATGAATATAGTGGTGAAAATGAATATAGTAGTGAAAATGAATATAGTAGTGAAAATGAATATAGTAGTGAAAATAAATATAGTAGTGAAAATGAATATAGTAGTGAAAATGAATATAGTGGTGAAAATGAATATAGTAGTGAAAATGAATATAGTAGTGAAAATGAATATGGTAGTGAAAATGAATATAGTAGTGAAAATGAATATAGTAGTGAAAATGAATATAGTAGTGAAAATGAATATAGTAGTGAAAATGAATATAGTAGTGAAAATGAATATAGTAGTGAAAATGAATATAGTAGTGAAAATGAATATAGTAGTGAAAATGAATATAGTGGTGAAAATGAATATAGTGGTGAAAATGAATATAGTAGTGAAAATGAATATAGTAGTGAAAATGAATATAGTAGTGAAAATGAATATAGTAGCGTGTTACGTATAATCGAATTAAATCTATTATGAGTAAATTGGAAATGGTACTGTAGAATATGCTACACAGTTTGTTGGAATTAACGGTTAATGCAAATCGATGAGCAGTACCAGACATACCCGAGCAGCATGAGAGGTATCAGTAGCAACGGACCAGAAACGAGGAACACAGTACCACTCATCTTTGACAGCGTAGCCGTAAATATGGCATTATGTACAACAGGACCAACGAATGACACCAACGCCTGTACACTGTGCAACAATGCGTAGACAGAACCTGCCAACAACAACAACTATAACGGTAAAACATGCATTGATATTGTGATTAACTAAATCGCAGTGCAGCATTGCAATCTGGTAATCTAACCTAATCCAATAGAACTATTGACAATTATTATTTATTAATATTAGTTAAGGAAATTTTAAACGCGCAATTAAGGTCTCTCCGAAATGTGAATCTGAGGCGCGGATAGTCAGTCGCCAGGAGAAGATGCACTCAAATCCTTGAAAGCCGAAAAGAAATATTGAGTTTTGAGCCACTCTTTGAGGGAGCAGTGGAGGAGGTGGAAGTGATAGTCTGGTAGCGGGGAGCGGCGCTGTGACTGTGCCAGCAGCATTCGTATTAATTTGATAGTAAATATAAACGTCTGCCCACAGGGCTACAACAATAGCTGCATCTTAGCAGGCCTGAGAAACAACAGGCCAATTTATTCGTAATGCAGATTAAAATCTCTGAGATATTAAGCCACCCTTGGGAAGCCTATTGCGCGATCTTTACACTCTCCTGCTCAGAGGAGTATGGGACGCAGACTACACTCTAACCAATGTAGCGAAAAGGATCAGAAGCTAACCCTGAGAGGCAACCATTGATATGAAGTGTCAGCGGCTTCAATTTGCTCAGCCTTGGCAAGTGAGTCATCTCCAAAATTCGCCATCCGATCTTCTCAGTATAGCTGTGCTGGCTGTAGAGGGCGCGGGTAAACTGCACAACCGACACACTTTCTACTCTGACGGAGATTTGAACCCTCGAACTCATGTTTGACAGTACAACCCGTCAACCACCAGCCCATCACGCCCCCTCACTGCAACTCAGATTCTATGAATGCAGTAGCGTAACTAAGCGAGCTCCTAGGGCCCGCGATGTCTTCATGGGACCATGCAGGAATGAATCTGGAAAACAGGAATCTCCCAAAGTCTGCGGAAATTAGAAGAGGGTGTTCTCCAGATGCGATGTTTGAATATTTATTCCGCTGTTATTGGGAGTGATGTCATTGCAAGCAAAAAACAAAACTAGGTCTTTAGAGAAAACTGGACGACTGACTTTATTGCTAGGGCTGGCGTTATTGCAACATTAATGGCTGCAATGAATTTATTGCAATGGCAAGTCTATACCTTGATTTTATTGTTGCATATCTCTGATGACTGTAAACACCTAATACCAATTGGCCGTGCGCCGCCTTATGTGTGTTGGCCTTATATAAGCTTATATATACAATGTATATAATATATATATATATATATATACAAGATGTACGTATACCACAGATGTTTAGTTTAGGCTTGAATTAGCTGGTTCCAGAGGTGTAAGAAGGTTTTGAAAAATGGATTGCGGGAAGAGCCAAAAAATTTTTGGCTCCCCTACTTTTTTACTTTTGCCCCCAGAAATTTGAAAAATGGGGGACAAATAATCTTAACAAAAGTCATCTTAAAAAGCCATTGGAGAAACATAAAATAGAACCGATTTGGGAACACATGAGGGGCACGTGCCCTCTGCCCCCCTTGTTACACCCCTGGGCTGGTTCATGCTACTTCGCTTTTGTAGGCGCTGTAGAAATTACGATAAGGCCTACATGATAGAGGCGTACCTTGTTCATCTTCGCCCATCTGTTGTGAAGCCAGTGATCTTCCAATGGCAAACGGAACCAAGTGGAACACTTGTACGACACAGGCTGCAAACACAATGACACAGGCCTATAGCGGTGCTCTATTATAGTAGGCCAACTGTCCGCAGCATATGTTATGCAATTTACAATAATTTTATCATACGATGGGTAATTTTTGGAAGCGCAAAATACTGGATGACACACTGGCGTGCGGAGATGAGGAACTAATTTCGCTTCCCGTCCCCCCCCCCATGGTTGACTAGTCCTTCTTTCGTTAGTCGATGTCGTGTAGGTTCATAAATCAGATGCACAAAGTGATGGGCGCCTTACATGGCTGCAGAGAGTCAAAATTCGACTCCTGTAATAACTTATCATCATTCGTTCATACTTTACTTGTAATCATACTACGATTTGTCAGTTTGAAATAAAACGAAGATTAACATTTTATATGAGGCGAATAGTCGTCATTAACTCCGAAATAAAACTCGACCCTGGTGACGGGGTATTCTTTCAGGACTCCATCCGCTATCAGTCTGATAACACTCTACCCCCTCAAAACAATGCCCTGGCGTGATTCTGCATTGCTATAGGCGTAAACCTGTGTTTACTGTTAACTGATAATGCTCTCAGGTATTGGTACTACACCATTTCTGATCCTATCTTATCTAGTCCAATGAAACAACTCATGTGTACATACGGCCGTTATAAATATCATATGCACCAAATCTAAATCCGTTGGGTTCGCCAGAGATCACCGCTTCATCAATTACTTGATAAATGCTATAATTGATGTCTATATACATACATAAACGAACACGATCATTTATACATATATATATATATAAAATACATAATATATAATACACATATTATATAGATATATATCAGACTGTATATATATATATATAGGCTTGTGTATTAAGTGCTAGTACGTGTGTTAGTGTGTGCACTGTGACATGCATTCTCAGCACAAACGTTCACGCATATAAATATATGTGTATCCATGTATGCATGCATGTATGTATGAAAGTGCGCATGTATGCATTGTATGTACAGCTGTATGCATGCAGGTGCGTATGTATGTGAGCACGTATAGTAAAACCCATCATAAACCTAATTTTATGTAATCATTATATGATTAAAAAAATAGATTTCTGATGGGCTTTACTATGTGAGTATATTTAGATTAATTAAGTGTCTTTGATCATTGGTAATTGCACTTTTGATGTTACTCAGACAAACCTTATAGGTCACAATGCGTTATTCTTTTAGTTCATCAGAAGACGAGAGCATTTCTGTGCACAGTCTAAGAGAGCCATATGGTGCGAGTGGCTGTCTAGGAGGGGGTCGGTTCTTCCTGCTGAGCCGATGCTGCTCGGTCTCTGCCTTCTGCCTCTCGGGTCCCAGCCACTCGGGTCCTACGCAGTTAGCGCCGCAGCCATTAATCGATACGCTGCCGTTGCCTAGCAACGCCCCAGCGTCAGCAGCATTGATCAGTGGGTGGATGGCTAGGCTGCCTTGGCACTGCGACGATTGAGCCTCCCCCTGTTCAGATGCAGCACCTGACCCAATGCCAGAGATGGCTTGTCCAAGACCCACTGCAGTTCAACCGTTGCCTGCTAATATATACCCTCAAATGGGATGGTTAGTGTCAACAGACACTTCAGTGTTGCTGCAGACAAATCTTTTTTCTGGAGGGTTAAAAAAAATCTGTTTTCATCTGGTTGGTTGAGAATCGATTTGATTGGGTGCTCATTGGAACAATGTCTACACCGATTGAACAATTAGATGGATTGATATGTTACAAAACGAACATAGCTCCTCAATAATAATAATAATAATAATAATAATAATAATAATAATAATAATAATAATAATATCATTTAAATGATGATAATAGATAATAATGATATAATTAATACTAACAGTGGCAAGTGGTTGAGATAATAATAGTTATATGTGGTGATATTGAGTATAATAGTGATAGATGGTTGTGGAAATAACAGTAGGTTGTGGTTGAAGCTGCAGAAGTAATGCCCTGGTTTGAGCATAATAAGGCTCTCTTCTAATGTGTTGTACGTTCAAATGCATCCACTTAACCTGAGAGGACTACACGCGCAAACATTAACCACTATATGTATGAGAGGCGGCGACAGAAATTCATGGTCTATAGGCAGAGCAGTTACGGGCCTCCAATATATAG
The DNA here is from genome assembly GCA_959347315.1 of Bimastos eiseni. Taxonomy (NCBI): domain Eukaryota; kingdom Metazoa; phylum Annelida; class Clitellata; order Crassiclitellata; family Lumbricidae; genus Bimastos; species Bimastos eiseni. The sequence goes on along the minus strand of OY365806.1, from coordinate 59,801,422 downwards.
CTTCAAACAGCAATTGTTCTATATTTACATGATTGTAGTTGAGACAAAATCGTTTCGTATATTAATTTCGAACTAGACCTGGGCTCCTAGAAATCACCACACTCCTCGCAGTTGTTCCCTCTCGACGGGCCTGCATTCGCAGAGGCCAAGACTCTGCTCCGGGAAGATAAGGGTATACAATTATACACAGTCACACGATGACACACAAGACCACACAATATACATCGTCAATTTTATGTCTGTATACATTAAGTGACGTGTAAGTCTTCCATAGAAGGCATATTTGTCTACTAATATATATGCATGCTTGCCTCTGTGATGCTTACACAGACCGACTCATTCAGCCATACCTGTCATTGGTTCCATAAAGGCGTCATACGCACCTACACACACATGCATACATTACACACATGCATACATTACACACATGCATACATTACACACATGCATACATTACACACATGCATACATTACACACATGCATACATTACACACATGCATACATTACACACATGCATACATTACACACATGCATACATTACACACATGCATACACTACACACATGCATACACTACACACATGCATACATTACACACATGCATACATTACACACATGCATACATTACACACATGCATACATTACACACATGCATACATTACACACATGCATACATTACACACATGCATACATTACACACATGCATACATTACACACATGCATACATTACACACATGCATACATTACACACATGCATACATTACACACATGCATACATTACACACATGCATACATTACACACATGCATACATTACACACATGCATACATTACACACATGCATACATTACACACATGCATACATTACACACATTGCAGCGTTTGTCCATTTCCCCATACATGCCCATGATGTAGGCCTACATCGATAGCAATTTTAGTGCAGGATTGAGTATTATCGTTCTGGTTGAGTAAATTTAATACACTAAACGTAATTAAGTATAATTCGCATATGTAACCAGCATTACAGGTGCTAATAGATTTGGTGATAAATTAGTATTCGAGATTATTGGGTGTTGAGGTGTAATGTTCTGATAGTTATAGTGTATGATCTCAACTGCTCATTTTGAAACGTCGGCTGCAGAGCATGCGTATTGAAGACAAAGCAGAGCTGTAAGAAGGACAGTCGACGCTTACGATGAGAAAGGCGGATGTCTTTTCGTGAACGATTAGTACGGCTCTCCTGATCAAATCAATAAAACGAATTATTCAATAGGACGATAAGCGAATTGTGTAAGGAGACAGCAGGCAAGCTGTTCTGTCGACTTACAAGTTGTCAGGGACGTTGACATTGAGCTTAGATCTACACATAGAACGAAACTGTTGCCTTGATGTTGGCTTTTCTGAAGCGTAGCGACATTTGATAACGTTAAAATCTAGAATTGCATTGTAAGTTAAAGGTGGAATGGACTTGTTCTGATATTTGGCTGTCGGATCGTCAAAACTTTCAAAACTATATTGAATTGTCTACAATGGGTATGAATCCTTGTGAACTCTGATATATATAACGGAATTGCCTGTTCTTCAGTTAACATTATGGGACAGGATTGAACTACGAATGTGCTATTCGTAGTTCAATCCTGACGTACGATCAACACCAACTCCAGAGTCCAGACTACAGTAAGATGTAGTAGGCCCTATGGAGTACTACACATGTATACGCATAGACGTGCATGCATACATACGTGCATACAAATTATAGGCATCCATGCATTCATGCATACGTATAAATAGATGCACTCCTACGGCATCAATTAGAAATGTGTCAACGGCTAAGACATCTCCATTTGTCAAATTTCTAAGGTTTATTTACTGAACTGTTAACACGTTTCGACATTTGCTGACATGATACTTTGTCAGCTACGAATTATAAGACAATACCAATTGCAAACACACACAGTCACACACAGACATGCATACAGACATACGTGTATATACAGACATGCCTATTTACACACGTGATCACACTTATTCGCCTTACTTATCATGCAAACAGTTACACAACAGAGTCGCAAGCATTATATTTTATCAGCAAGCATTAAGGGCATGTCATGCCTACAAAAACACTCATGCATTCGCAATGAGCACGTGCTTTGAACAGCAGTTGACACATTCTCAGAGGCTCATTGCGAGACAGCAATACCTATCATCATTATTAGGCTTGGACTATTAGTGAATTTTACTAATTGCGATTAGTTAGCGCCAATTTTTCGATAAGTTTGATTAATCAATTCAATCAATCAATCAATTAATCAATCAATCAAACAAAAATGCTTGCTGTAGCGCCCCTTCTACTCAGAGGCGCTCCGATTAATCGCACCAATCGATTAATCGATTAATCGTACCAATCGATTGATCGATTAATTGCACTAATCGATTAATCGATTAGCTCGTTTAGCTAATCGAACAAAATGTAAAAAATGGCAATGGAAATTACACTGCGTATTAAATATGATGCTTTACTTTACACATTAAACTGTTTAATGCTTAAACAATAATAATTCGTCGATTTTCTCCATAGACATCGCAATGCATTGTAGACACGATTTTTTTACACCTCTGTCGCCAAGTAGCCAGCTTCCACGGAAGCGATGTCTCTGTACACGACATGTTTAAGGAGTTTCCAGTACTATATATCTTGGTCCTTGGACGCTATGCAAGGGTTAGGATTGGGCGAATAGTGACTTTCACACATCGCGATTACTTATCGCCAATTAATCGATTAGTACGATTAATCGATTAATCAATCGTTCGATTAGTTCGATTGTTACGTGCGCGCCTGACATGGAGATTAGTGGCTCTTCAGCGTATGAACGCCGCCTGCGTACTAATCGAACATTCGAGCTGATCGAACAATCGATTAATCTCGATTAATCGATTGATCTAGTTTTTTACTTTCGATTAATCGATCGATCGATTAATCGATTGGTAATACTCGATTAATCGATAAGTTTACCCAAGCCTAGCCATTATGTGAGAAACTGAGCTTTGATCTGCGCTCAGATTTGCTAAACTTTCTCTGCCGCTTATCGAAAATCAGATGATTACTTCTCATTTAATAAATTTAGAGACGGATTTTGCACCTGAATAATCATATCGGTTTATCATTACAGGTAGCATCAAGCTATCTTCTTTCATCCAAAGCCAATCCTATCTTCTCGTATATGCATCAGATAATTCAGATAAGAAAAGCAGAGCCTTGTAAATATAAAATCAGAACAATTGAACATCCCAGATTGTCAGAAGCGGCTATCCCGGGGTCGAGGGGGAAAAGTCCCTTCACCTTTCACAGAGATGGGACAATTTATACGTGTGTTCCCCACATTTCCTACTCCTCTCATTGGGTGTCCCCCACCTGTCGAGCAAGATCGCCGCCTCTGCAGATTGCAATCATCAAATAGGATTGACTAGCTTTTTAGCAAATCGGTAATATTTATCTGAGATTATAGTTGAGAATATTATTATTTATAGGAGCATAATATTATTTCATTACATTAAATATGATCCTATAAGATCCTAGTTGTCCAGATCATAATGGATTGCTAGGTTAGACTAAGTGTATATGCTTGTATATGATATGTATGTATGCATGTAGGTATGTATGTATGCATTGTATGTACAGCTGTATGCATGTAGGTATGTATGCAATGGATGCTTACATAGGTAGACGATGAAGCTTCCCTGTGCAACTGCCAGCAGAAGTGATCCGATGAGTTTGGAGAGGAGAGCGATGGCAGCGATCGACAGATCCGTGACGACTCTCTGAAGGAGTGGCACTCCTGGCCACGATCCAAATCCAGCCAGGACGTACAGGACGAAGATGAAGAGTCCGATCTGGGTGGACGTCCAGTGCAGCGGATGGTTCTGTAGGAACAGGACGAAGGTCCGCTCCTGGCCCTGCTGGACGAAGACGTAGATCTGGAAGGCGAAGAAGATGGCCCAGAGCTTGCGCTGTCCGATCGACTTGCATCCGAACAGGTGGCGGATGCAGCGCAGGCTGCGCAGACTGAACTCCGGATGACCTCCGAGTTGGGAACTCACCTCACCGGTCGGTTCAACAAGGAAGCAGAAGATGAGGACGAACGGGATGAGGGAGCAGGCGAAGACGAACCAGAGAGGCTGCTCGAAGTGACTCGTTGCCGAGATCCAGTATCCGTTCATGAGGCTCGAGATGCCGAACGTCAGTCCAATGGACATCTCGACGATGGCCAGGCGAAGGCTCCGACGACGGGGCGAGTCCGTGTCAGAGATGTAGCTGGCGTTGCCCGACAGGAATCCCGGAACGTTTCCGCTGACACCCGACACGAGACAGGCGACGACGAAGAAACCCTTCGTGATGGGGCTGTCGATGTCCCCCTCGCAGATGTAGAGCGGAAGGAGGAATCCAAGGGCGTAGATGGCGCTCCCTATACACGGCATCCACATCATGAACTTTCTTTTTCCGGTGACGTCACTGTAGCATCCAAGGATGATGACGACAATAGCAGATGGGAGGAGTTCGGCGATGTTCAAGTAGAGTACGATGAGACTGCTCTCCTCGTTGATACGGTGGGAGAGGCGCAGACGCTGCTCCATCTGAGCATGGACATCAGGGTTCATCAGGTCAACGCCTGTCGTCCCGTTGGCCAGATCCAGTTGGCTGGGCGTCATCGAATCATCGCCTGGGTCGTCGAGCAGACGGTCCTCTGTCTTGAGGTACTTCAGCAGGAGCTCGCTCTCTTCCGTCGTGAAGTTGTACTTGCGAGCGACGAGGAAGTAGATGTACTGCTGGACAAGAGGAATAGCGGAGTTCCTGGCGAAGAAGTAAAGGACGGTCGACAGTTCGAGAAGGAATCGCTGAGTCCTTCCCAGAAGATGAACTCCTGACTCACTGAACATCTCGACGACGACGTTTACGTCTCTGACGACTTCAGTTCAATCAGAAGAAGAAGCTGGATGACGTCTTTAGCTTGAAGTCATGTGTCAGATTAGCTGCATAGTGAAAGCAGTCATAACGCCATTGTAATGTAATATAATAATAATAATAATAATAATAATAATAATAATAATAATAATAATAATAATAGTAATAATAATAATAACCTTCTGTGAAGACTAGCCAATCCAGAACAACGCCCACCTAATCTTTGAATCCCGAGGGATCATATGTACCTCGGTGAAGGAGAAAAATAATAATAATACCCTTTGCTACAACCATCCGGGACTAGGGGTTTACGACTAAGGGTGGGCCTAACAGTTTGCTGACGTTTGCGATCAAATAGGTATACGTCCAGTCTGTGAGTCCACTCTTTGCGAACAATATATTTTGACAAATTAGTTAATTGGCAAAGGAATCTAATAATAATAACAATAATAATAATGATAATAATAATAATAATTATTATTATTATTATTATTATTATAATCATGATGACGATCACGACGACGACGACAACGATGATTACGACGACGATGATGATGGTAGTATTGGCCTACCATTATCACATGAGAAAAAATCAATCGACGGTCACTAGGTCACATGACTGTAGTATCTAATATTTACCTACTTTTGTCACAGGGAAATATAATGCATGCGCTTAATATGATGTAATATGATTTTATATATTATGAAGTCCGACGTCCAAGGATTCATCAGACATTCGGTCTGTGGAGGAAAGCATTGTTTGCAGCTGACCAGGGACGTCAATCCCTCTGAGTGATGGAGGTAAGCTTCTGGTTCCAAGTGTCAGAAAGGTAAAATATTCCCCCTAAGACACAAAAAATATCCCTCCCTACGTGACATTGGAGGCATTTGCCTCCGGACCCCCTATCTGGACGCCCCTGCAGCTTACAATAATTCGCAGAGCGTCATCAAGGAAGAAAGGCAGACACCAATCATGGGAATCTGTTGACCGTTTCAAAATGTGACAGTTAGCAGCCTGAAACTACCTTAAATAGACAAGACCCTGGTTACGAGTGAAACCTCGATTACAAGGCGTTCGAAAATGAGTGACCAAGATGCACCTATGTAATCAAGTTTATAACTTTTTAATTGAGAACGTCACAAGAGTAAATAATGCGGTATTTGATTACCCTTGTATGTCTGATTTTACAGACAAAAAGCAAGTGTCTGAAAATACTTGACTGCACATGATATAGCGCTTATTACAACGACTCGTGTTAGCATGGACCTCTATGGCCCACGAAGTCGCCGATTAAAGGTATGAGGAAATTAGGCTTTAGAGCCGTTTATAGAGAACGCATTCAATATAGGATCCCCTCTAATGTTTGGCTCTGTGTCTTGGGCAATGCGCCTGTCGATCTTCGAGATCTGTTCACCTAACTTCGGCTTGCTCTGGTCGCCAATATATTCGCAGCCGCTCCTACTCTAGAGGCTAGATTTGTGGTTCCACATGCTCATACTGCCACCATGCAAAATAGAGCTTTCGCAATCGTGGGTCCCAGTGTTTGGAACAACCTCCCATTTGACCTGCGCTCTCTCCCACGCGACCTGTCTGGCTCTTTCGATAAACCTTTTAAGACTTTCATTTTTTGCCCGGGCCTGGGTCGGGAGCGCCTCTGAATAGTTATCTTGAAGAGGTGCTATATAAATTGCATTGATTGAGTGATTAAAATCTGTCTAGATCTTCAGCATTACCTTAGAAACGAAA
>OY365806.1:59784718-59789718 GCA_959347315.1 Bimastos eiseni | reverse complement strand
TCGACATAATATATGGCTTATACGAATTTATTCAGCAAAAGGTCATTCAGGCAGAAGCTTGCGCTTCATACGACGTTTCTGGCGTATGTGTGAAAGTATGCCACTCTGAACACAATAAGAGTGTACAAAAGTGGCAGCGGCGGGATTCGAACCCGCGCCTCCGAAGAGACTGGTGCCTAAAACCAGCGCCTTAGACCACTCGGCCACGCTACCTAACCGTTTGTAAGCACATAACACAATATGGAATTCCTCGCGAAATTTACTTACCTTATAATAGGCAGTGATTACTGCAGCAACAGGTTTAATATAAACGATGCGCACATCACGTTATCGATGAGTCACAATGACACAAAGAGTCAGGACCTAAATTTAGAACTTAATGGCTTTACAGTATACGCTTTGAGCTGCTTTGATTCTGGTTAAACTGCTCTATGCAGTTAATCGTAAGCTTCAAATTTCTAAAGCGCCACTTGAAAGCTATGCGCAGGGAATCCGCTTATTCACGAGCGCTGGGTCAAATCAAAAGGGTTGTCCAAAAGATAGTCTGTGCGAGGTCAGAGTTCGGTTTCCGGGAGGTCAGCAGGGAGGCAGAGTAGCTTCTAAGGAGGGTGTCGTTTTGGTCGAGGATTGACAGATGGAATGTCAAGTAAAGAGTCTGGGTAAGAGTTCTTGAAAAGGTGAGACTTAAGTTTAGAATGGAAAGCCAGAGGTGTGATGGCTAGGGGAGGGGCTAGGGACAGATGACACTAAGACAGTTAACCAATAGGTTGATGTGTTACTAAGCAAGAATTACATTTGCATTTATTACGTCTGTGTGGTCGACTCAGAGTTTTATTTATGCGCCGCTATAGATCAATAGCTGGCAAAAATAAAACATTTATGCATTTGGCCCTGTTTTTTTTAGAGAGAGACAGGCAGGCAGACAGACAGAGACAGACAGACAGACAGAGCCAGAAAGGCAGACACAGAGACAGACAGACAGATAAATAGACACACAGAAACAGACAGACAGTCAGACACAGACAGATGCAGACAGACACAGATAGACACAGACAGAAACAGTCAGACAGAGAGAGATAGGTTTTGGTGACAGAACGTCAGGAAGGGTGAAGAAGGAATTAAGAATTTCCCACCCTACGCACAACCATTTTCATGCTCAGTGGTCAAGTTGTAGGCCTAAGGCGTCTGTCTCGTAATGGGGGGGGGGGGATGGAGGGGGGAGGAGGGGGGAGGAGTGGGGGGCATAGAGTAATGGAAAACACACCGGCGTGCGGAGCAGAGGAAACGAGTTCGATTTCAGCCACCCCTAAAGGGTTGATTCACTAGTCCTTCAATTCAATTGGCAGGGTGCCTATACAATTAGATGTATGACATGATAGAGCCTTGCATGGCTGTTGTACGGTTAAATTCGACTCCTCTAATAACTTGTCTTGTGTATGGATATAGGCTATATATCCTGGTCCGCGACAAATACACTACTTCTGTTAGTCGACATTCTTCATGCCTCATCTCACGACAAATCCCGAGTTTAAGTAGTTTATGTTACATTACATTACATTAAGCTTATCTCACATAGGCCTCTCTTATGTAATGTAATTATACAATGTAATGTACATCTTCGAGAGTTTCTCAGCGTCCACCGGCGCCTGAAGTTGGTCTCCATCTTCTCCGTTCTTCACTTGATTGGATCATTGGTCCGGTCTACAGACCTCTGCACATTCCTGCAGGCCAGACTTTACCAAGACTGCTAAGGCCTGTTATATGTTATATGTTAAATGTTTTAACTTGGGTGATGATGATGATGAGTTCTCTGCCCGAAGGCAGGTCCATTGGCTTCATGCCACCAGGCACTGAGATGAGTGAGCCTCAGTGATGTAAGTTGGTTACCGTTGCCTTACTCACAGAATATTATGAATGAGGAACTTGCCCAAGGTCGCTACGCAGTGACTCGGGGTGGTTCAGCCGAACATTTCACTTTGGCTTGGGGAAGTGTGAAATGGCAGCCTATAATACCTTTCCTCTTGCTTTGTCGGCTATAAATATCACTGGTAACCGACAGGATATAGTTATAGTTCACAGTAATTTATTCGGTATTTGGTAACTCTCAACTCTGCTGCTGATTTCAGTTTAAAGACGCTGTGTGATGTCACAGATCATTAGCGTTGTCCTCCTTGTTTGTCCAGGCTTAGGACTGGCATCGTCAGAGGGCGAACAGTGGTGGAGTCAAAAGGTAATGCAAGTAGGGCTTGCGTTTACAATAGAGCGCTTGCTACTTCCAACACAATGGCGCCGTTCTCGGCTAATAGCAAAGAAAGGGACGCTGTAGATGATCTCAGAAGTTCAACGAGAGATAGTTGATAGTTATAAAGTTGGACATTTAGCTGTGATTCGAATGTATCCCCAGAGCTGGAGAATAATTCTTCCCACGGTCAGAACGATTCGTCCAAGCAGTGGGTCCAAACCCTATAGTGAAAGACCACGAGAAATTTACTTGATTTCTACATGAGGTTCTTTTGTAATTTGTAATTGTAATCGAACATTTACAAAGCGCCACTCAGGGATTCAGATGAGCTCCCAACCCAAGTCATTCACAAATAACACAGACCTCGGACGTTGGTTGGCCATAGAAATGTAGAGTAGCATAGGCCCACTGTAGGCAAGCAAGGATTGTGTAGGAGATGGTACACGAGGTTTGAACTGAACCAAAATCAAAGAAGATCATGTATGTAGATGCAACCTACATCATCGGATGATCGTCCCATTTGCTCGCATAACTACTAAATAAAATCATGCCTTCTCAGCGGTTGACCTTCGATACGTACGTACGATAACCCCTGCGAATGCATTCGAACAAGTGTGTGGTCGGCTCCAGTCGCTAGGAGCGTGCGACGCATCTGATCGCATTGACCCGAAAAACCGCTGATGGGTCATTTCAGACTGTTGGATGACGAATGAATGTTGACGGGTCATTTCCGTCAACGTCAATTCTGAGTCTCTGACTGCGTCGGGATATCTCTAATTTGTGATGCGCCATGTAAGTTGGCTTAGAAGCGCAGCCAATGGACAAGCTATCGATTCCATTCTTTTCCTTGCCTTCATCTAACCTTTCTAGCTCTTCGTCTGCTGGCTTCCGGTTCAACAGCGCATCCATTCTAGGATCTCTTCTATATCGACATGCCCTGTTTAAGATTGGGTGCTGTGTCCTGATGGGCAATGTTTATCTCCTGGGAAAGTTCTTTACTTCAACTTCGACGGTCTGTTCTGGTCGCCGATCTCTCCGCTCGTTCAGATCGATGCTCACAATTCACTAGAGAAGCAAATCAATTTCACAGTCAATACTTTTATTCTCACACTTGGACACGCCTATTGAAAACAGTAACGTTCTCATACAAGAACTTCAGGAAGTAACATAAATATGTTTATTATAAAGAGTACAAAGTTAAATATCAACTACAGACTCATGCAAAACTAGCATACATTTGATGATCATTTATGTTATATATAACGTCATGCGTGTATACGTGATTACTTCCTTCAGTTTTAGTACATTCTCTATTTTAAACATGTCAAACCTGGACCAATCACACGCCTGAACCTAAAACTTTATGGCATGCATGAGCAAGATATGGACGATGGAGATAATGTATTCAAGGTAATTCCAAGGACAGCGTATATGTCCAAAAGCGCTTAATTCAGACAGAAAGATTAGCAAGCTTACTCCTCAACAACTTACTTAATACTTAGTCCTTCCTGTGTAGGTCTACACATCGGGCAACGCACTTCCTCCACTTGTCTCTATCCAAAGCCAGTGTCTCAGCCTCTTCCCACGATATCTCCAACCATTTTAACAATTTGGCAGAGAAAATCTGGAGCTCCCGAGTCTCAACTTCCGAAGATCGGCTTTCATTGAGACCCTTCATGTACGATTGCGTCTTCCCCTTGCTCCCAGAAGTCACTTCAATGGTGGGAAAGATTCGCGGGCGGATAGACTCTCCAATTCCAACGTTAGGAGGAGTCACTTACAGCACACAATCACAGCTAATTTTATAAATGAAAGTACTCTCTATAAAGCGAACGATTCAACTTACAAATAAACCCTCCTTTGGAAGCTACGATTGTGGAAACTCGTGGTTCCAAACAACTATTGACGTATACGCCAATTGTATTGATGCGTGTTTGGGGGCACTCTACCCATTAGCCAGATGTCAGTCAGTCAGTCAGTCAGTCAGTCAGTCAGTCAGTCAGTCAGTCAGTCAGTCAGTCAGTCAGTCAGTCAGTCAGTCAGTCAGTCAGTCAGTCAGTCAGTCAGTCAGTCAGTCAGTCAGTCATTCAGTCAGTCAGTCAGTCAGTCGATTAACTCAAAAAAATTAAATAAGTCCATAGACCTAGGCATTCATTTTACGCTACATATATATACATATATATATATTAGACAGATGTATAGTCTACTTGCGTGCGAGTCTGCGAGATCGCTAATGGCTGGCGTGCCTGACTGTCAACTTACCCACTCGCACACACACGCACATGTATAGTCAATATATATATATTATATATATATATTATGTATATATATATATATAACAATGCAGTTTATATGAGACCGGATCTTATGACGATGATCATTGGGTCGATGATAAACGACGTGACTGTCCTCATTAAAACATGCCACACTGGCATATCCCATATCCTATAACATACATTTCAAATATTATGCAGCATATACTATTAGCCACTGACATAAAGTAGCCTGTGTAACCTTCAACATTAAATGACTGGCAAATGCGGTGCGGCCGTCGACGTCTATTAAAGAGCAATATTCGTCTCATATAATAATGCATTCGTATGAATGCCTTTCACTGCGCCACAACCGTTTAGCTGTGAAAGGGATCAGAGAGTTGATTCGCTGAACCATTGGTCGTTCATTCGTTCGTCGTTTGTCAAAGTCTACGGAAGAAAAGACTTCGATAACATTGACTCCGTTGAACTTTTACATTTTCTTC
>OY365806.1:59559718-59779718 GCA_959347315.1 Bimastos eiseni | reverse complement strand
TCAATTCTGTGTGCTTTGTTTTGATTCTGGTTTAAATTAAAATTAATTCACTTGAAATAATTATTTTGGTAGGTGCTACCATGATGCTTGATTTCATTTTCTATAGTATGTGTAAATGGTTTATGTTTGCTTAAATACCCAATTGCAGTTGTAGTACGCACTCTGTATACATCATACGCTATTAAATAGGTAGAGTTGTACCGCGAAGTTATCGATAAATACCTGGTAGTGTAATATTAAACCAATTCATTCTGTATGATACTATGATACTCATTTCTAGTGCAAAACAGGAGGGAAACTAAAATGGTGTTTTTAATTACTATGTGCGTCACTACCATGTATTATCATGCTGTATTATAGTAGGCTTACATGTAGATACATGGTGAAAATCGTCGACTACCCAATTAGTTATCCTGATTAACACAAGTGAATTTAGCGCCATTAAAAGTCCGATTGTTAAGATGCATATTAGCTCCATACATCCGCTCTAATCATCATTGGCACGATAGAGTACACAATTTTAAGGTAGCTTTTGTTACATAGCTCATTGGGCATATGATGAGGAGGTGGGTAGCATATCTGTTATATAATATAGGGGTGGGGGTCACAGCTGCTGTTATATAACGTTATTAGGGGTAGGGGTGGGTCAAAAATTGGGATTTCATGCGTTATATAATGTGTGAACGGCCCCTAAGCAGACTGTTGTGTAAAGATATTATAGAAGACAGTGAAGTAAAGAAAATAAAGTCATTGCATCATAAAATTAGACAGAGCTTGTGAAATAAAACATTCAAGATATAAAATGTAAAGTTGTATTATATCCAAAGCTTTCCGTTTGAAACCATAGCAGGCGGTTTGAAAATTGATGTGGATGGATCGAGTATGTGAGCGATACCCGATCGACCTCGGGAGCCAATGTGTGTACAACGTATTTTGTATATCGTATTCGTATTAGTAGGCCCATTATAGGGCCCATTAGAGGGCCTACGGTAGATATATAATATGCATGCATATACATAATTTCTGTGTGACATATGCATTGTTTTGTATGATGCTGTTTAGACGCAGTGAATTACACCAATTCAGGCCACACAGGTTACGGTATAGGATCTGTGACAACTGCTCGATCAGAAGCGATAACACCAGCAACTAAATCATCACCAGAACTCGTAGAAACAGCGACAGCTACGACGATAACACCAAAGGTGAGAACACCAGAGGCAACAGAGGGAGTCAGTACGACAACCTCATATCTGGCACCAACGCCAACACCAGAGACAACAGCAACGAACATCGCTTCATACCCACCTGCGTCTATTACACCAGATGCAGCTTCAACAGCATCGCCATCCACCGAATCAACGACTGCTTACTCTGCCTCCTCTGCTGCTGCTGCCAACGATTCGGTGCCTGCAGTAACATCACCCAAATTCCAGACCAGCTGCCGATTTGTTCCGAAAGCACAAGCGAACAACATTGCAAACGAGTAAGTATATCAGTGATCTTAAATACATACATGTGTATATACACATACAAACAAATTGCCATCCACGTGTAAACATGTATGCATGCATACGCTATTTCTGCACACACAGGCTACCTGATGGCAATCCTACATTGCCAGCTTACCACAAACATGCATGCATACATACATACATATTTCCCCACATGCGTATTCTTTATACAGACTAGCTTACATGCCAAAAAGCAGACATGCACATACATACATGGTATGCAAATGGTATACATACATACATGGTATACATACATAAATGCAAAACAGACAAGCATGCACAGAGACAAGTCATGGCACGCAGAGGTCATGTACTTAACTGCAATAATTTTAATTATGTATTCTTTAGAGAGTAAATCATTGTTTCAATGCCAAGTTGTAGATTGGACGGTCCGGACATAGGTCTATTATAATAGGCCTATTATTTATAATATAGGCTACTTCAGCTGCGGCTCCTCGCAGTGCAATAGTTATGCGTGAATGAGATGATTGTATCTTATTTACAGTTTCACAGAAAACCATCAACTCTTCGTCATCGTCATTCAGTTATATTTGTCTTATGTTCGGTGGACACGCGGGAAAAGACAGAGGCAAACACAGAGGCATATTCAGAACCAAAGAGACACGTACACAGAGAGACACTCGAAAATAAACACACATATACACGTGGACAAGCCATATACTAAAACAAACGTATAGGCCTACAGGCGCATAATATGAACACAGAGATGAAGCCAACTCAAGTGTACGTGCACTCAATGAGGGAAAGATATCGTGGGTGTGTGGTGGCTCATTCACCCTCCCACTCACCCTGAAACGTTGTGACTGACCCATATGATAATAATGATACGCCGTGGGTAGTTTTTTCCACGCTGAGAGGATTCCGTAACACAATGCAATCAACGGCACACTCCTATCCCGTACTTTCAATATCGGAACACCTACTGCTTTTCAACTGTCTTCACATAGGTTATTACAGTAGTCATAATTGTAATCGTAAGCTTATAATTTCTCAAGCGCTACTCTAAAACCATAGGCGCAGTTCACCAGCCTATTCACGAGAGCTTTGCTGTAGCTATACATAATACCGCACAGATACGAATCCTGGATGTGTGTTGGACTTTCCGAACGGACAGCCATGTGATAGCTCTTTATAATTAGGTCCGACATTATATGTAATAAACTCAGTTTCCAATTATTGATATTGTACCTGGACTTCACATCACATTATATACTAGTCCTATTATACGCCTTTAGTAACTTGATTATTGTCTAATTTCTCTTGCCTATTTTATTGCCTTCATGTCCTTTCTTTTGTTTTGCTTTCAGATATCTAGGCTAATCCTTCTTCATTCTCTAGTAAAGTCCGCTCATTTTTATTCTCGTTCTTGTAGATGTATCTGTACGATACAGGATCAAGAAAACTATCTCTTGCTTCTTTTCCGGTCTTGGAATTTCATCTTCAACTTTTTTTTCTTTTGTTTCTCTGCCTACATGGGCATCTTTTGTCTCCCTCTGCCTACATGGGCATCTTTTGTCTCCCTCTGCCTACATGGGCATCTTTTGTCTCCCTCTGCCTACATGGGCATCTTTTGTCTCCCTCTGCCTACATGGGCATCTTTTGTCTCCCTCTGCCTACATGGGCATCTTTTGTCTCCCTCTGCCTACATGGGCATCTTTTGTCTCCCTCTGCCTACATGGGCATCTTTTGTCTCCCTCTGCCTACATGGGCATCTTTTGTCTCCCTCTGCCTACATGGGCATCTTTTGTCTCCCTCTGCCTACATGGGCATCTTTTGTCTCCCTCTGCCTACATGGGCATCTTTTGTCTCCCTCTGCCTACATGGGCATCTTTTGTCTCCCTCTGCCTACATGGGCATCTTTTGTCTCCACATATATCGTGAAAGTAGACCTTATAACTTATAATCCGTGTAATTTTTACCGAAAAATATAAACAGATAGGACTATGTGTAAATAAAAGGAAGTAGAGCAGCCAGAGAGGAAATCTGCAATTTAGGATACAGTTACTTTCGAAATGTCGATACACGCTCATGCATGGTATAAAACGGAATACATGTAGTATCACATGCATTCGTCACTCGTCAGACCTCTAGGCTATACGATAGAAACCGAAGCATTGTTTAAACGTTCAAACTCGTGAATAATGATCAACAATCAGCCGTTGCTTTGAGTTGGTGTATTGCAGGAGGAGGTGTTTCCAACAATTGTAGGATTGCAGCTGTTTCAACGGAGCACGATTTAACTCCTTTGATCATAATTATTATCACGATAAATGTTCAAGTCACGTCATGTACAATTTACCTGCCCAGAGGAGGCATTGTCAAACTGTGCAGAATTTCAAAAGTCTCCTATGAGTGAAATTTTAAATCCAAGATCTGGCAAATGTTCCATCTGATATCAGAGATTTTTCGTCAGCTGCGCTCAAGAGCATCTTCTATAATCAGAAGTGTCTTCTTCGAAAACAGATTCTTTTAGATTTGATCCAGGCTAGGCCGACATGAGTAAGAAAAGGAGAGTGGAAGGTAGGAGAGAGTGGAGATCAGGAGTGCTAGGAATATAAAGAAATGAATAATAAGGTGGATACAGACTTGCGATCTTTTGCTTTCTAAACAATCTATAGGATTAGAGTTTTGTCATCAGGCATACCACTTTTTGTCTGCTTCAAACACAGAATTACCTTGCTTCAAGTAGGCCTAATTTCTCCACCATCCTACTGACTTAATAACTACTGGCTTAATAATAATTATTGGACCTATTGACTTAATAACTACTGACTTAATAACTTTTAACCTAATTACTATCATCTCCTTCTCTTCGTCGTCCTTTCTTCTCTCCTCTTATTAGTTTTGTATTAATTTTGCCTTCACATGACTTGTGGGTTTATCAATTGCTTATAATCACTCGTATAATTATTAAAACGTTTCTGATAAAACGAACGTCATGAAATAGCTCCGCGTGAAGTCAGTCTGAATCAACGGCAATTAATACAGATGTGATGATGGTATGTGTCGTGGGAATAACAATAGCGTGCTGCCTGTTGTATTATGAATAAACGAAATATATACAGGGTGGCCCAAAATAAGTGGGACCGCCTAGAGCAATCTTGAGAAACATATATAAAATTATGTTTTGAGCGGTCTTCAAACCGTAATATTCTTCTTACTTAATATCTCAACGCATGACGTCATTATTTCGTTAACTTTCGGTCGCGGTCACAATTTAAGTCATATTTTATTTCATATTTCATATTTTGTTTGTATAATGTCAAAAATAACAGCAGAAGATCGTATCCTGAGAATGTCACCTTCATTGAACCAGACATGTGGCCACCAAATAGCCCTGATTTAAATTCAGTAGATTATGCTATTTGGGGTGCCCACTCAAAAATTTACTTTGCAACAATAGAACAACTGAAATTGGCCATTGTTGAAGAGTGGCAACACTTGTCTCAGAGGCTTATAAACAAGAGCATTGACCAGTAGCGAAGACGTTTTGAAAAAACTATTGAAAACCGAGGAGGACACATTGAATTTGAATTCTGATTTTAGATAAATTAACATTTGGCAACAGTTTCCTTGGTTTTTTAATAAAAGTAATTTAATAAAAATATTTATATGAAATTATGTAAGACGGTCCCACTTTTTTGAGCCGCCCTGTATATATATAATTATATTTATTTATCTGTGTATTAAGTAGGCCTAATATTGACGTCAGCCATCGTCGCAATTAACTATGTATACATTCTATTACTGCGGTGTCTAATTATCCCCAATCACAATAACTTAAAGGGCCATTCGGTATATAGGTTTATTGCTTGAGGCCTACATTTCTTTCCCTGGACATAGCGGTCTAACACAAACAGAGTGAAGCTATCAAGGATAGCGTAGAGTCACTGCACGGCTGCTTGCTTGTTCGCGGGCATTCTGCCGTATGCCAAGGTCCGTGTGTATTTAATTATTTTATACAGATTGTCTATTGTAGACCACCATAAAAAACGCCAAATGCCAGTCCATTATTAGGTCGCAGTTAGCTTAACCCGTAAGAAAGTCATGAAGTTGAATGCACATGTTCGCTTGGACAATGTACAGTCAATGCACTCATAATAGTTTACTTGGATAGGGTGCGCAACTGAAGACGAAATCTTGTCAGCTATGTTCTGCCCTGGCTGTGGGAAAACCCGAATTCTCAACTTCAAGTTTAGCAAGCTCACTCACTACTACACTTTTGCGCGATCCTTCTATAAAAAAAACCATTAATGAAGAATGTGAAATTAAAATTAGTTCGCCCTAGTCCCGCTATTATTAGGGCAGAAAGCCTATCGGATTCGAGATTTCTGGTCCTCGTGCATCCTCACCATCCCACCATGCATAGCCTTCTGTATTATTAAGAGAAGCAAACTCAGTTGCAACGGTTAGAGTGACCTACATTGTCGGTGTTAAACCATGATATATGTTGAAATAACATATCACCAACGCAGATGGAGTTTGCCAACGTCCAAAATATGGGGCAAAAATATACTGAAATTTGCATAAAAAACCGCTTTTTATCAGAGTACAAAGTACAGTTATCAGATTGAAACTGACAAAGCTTCGTGGAATATTATGAAACTCTCTGTAACTGTTTTATTCATTTTAAATTTTATGTCCATCATTTGGTCGTGGGTTTGTTTCGTTTGTGTCAAACGCCGACAACTATGAACAAATTCAATCGTTACTTTAAGTCAAATTTGGATTATTTGTGACAGTCTTCGAAATTCGTATAGGCCAATAATAGTGGCCTACTATGACTGATTATGGAAACCTGTCTAAAGTTTTCATAAAAATTTTAATTGACAATGGAAGAAAGATATGCTTCAACTGTTGCATTCTAAGCCTAGTTAACGTTTATACTATGCCTAATAGCTGGTTCTTTTGTTCGTCAGGAATGAAGTAATTGTCCTATAATTAAGATTCAATGAAGGTTCTGTTCAGCCTAAACCAAGATTTCTGCACCATCTGCACACCTTAGTCAACTCAGCTGAAAATGAATGCACTGGCCGTACATCCCTGTCGGTGGGAGGATGAGACGGCGAGGGACTGGTCATCCCGACTCATTCGCCCTCATATCCGATGCGTAGCTTCAGAGACTGCTCGTATTCTGTTCAGTCGATGTGTGACTATAGAGTGGCAAAACTTGACTATAAACTCGACTCGCACTATAAATCAATCACAAAAGTCAATGGATGGAGGGCAGTGGAATTGGATGAGACATACAGGGAGGTTACTGCAGCTAAGAAGAAATCACAGGGATCAAGGGAGTGGTAGAGGGGGTGTGAGAAAGGGACGAATGGATATACATCGCGTAAATCAATGAGAGAACGTTAGGTTATTGGAGGAAAAGAAGATTGGAGGAATGAGAGATGGAGTTTGTGTGTGTGTGTGTGTGTGTGTGTGTGTGTGTGTGTGTGTGTGTGTGTGTGTGTGTGTGTGCGTGTGTGTTGGAAGAAGGGTACAAGAGAGGGACTAACGGAAAGCGTGTATGGAAAGAAGGAAAACTGAAGAGAGGAACGAAGGAAGGAAGGAGGGAGAGTGCGAATGAATATCGGAAGGAAGGAAAGACGGAAGGAGGTAAGAAGGCAAAGAGAATCCTTCCCGTCCACTGCACTTCCATATTCTTGCCTACCGTCCCTCCTTTAGTATTATTTAATCGTGCCTATTTAAGGATTAGATATTTATCTGTATACTGGGAGAAGTTTGTTCCAAAGAGGCGGAACAACAAAGGCTATTATATGGAACGATTCCAAATTCTAGCAATGTGACGTAAGAATGGAGCAGTGCTGAGGTGGAGGAGGAACTAAGTTGTTGGACCGTGCACTGCTGAGGGATCTGTGAGAGCTGTGAGGATTGCAGTGCGTTGTAAATTTCAAGTGAATGATATGACTATATTCAATCTCTTCAGGTATATTGAGCCAGTGGAGTGATTTCAGGACAGCAGTGATGTATAGTGGAGTTTGAATGGCTTAGGGGCAGTTTATTTTGGGTGATGTCTATGTTGAGGGAAAGAGAATGCCAAAAAAATTTCCCATCCTTCATTTTTTGAATTTTGCCCCTCAGAAATTTGAAAAATGGGGGCACTAATTATCTTAATAAAAGTTATATTAGAAAGCCATTGGAGAAACATAAAAATGAACCAATTTGAGGGGCACTGAGCACTTTAACTGGTGGGGGGCCCACCTGCCCCCCGCTTGTTACATCCCTGCTATCTGCATTTGTGAAAAAAGGAAACAGAGAGGGAAATGAGAAGTTGGATGTAATAGTTGCATTTGCGTAGGAGGTCTTTATGTGACAAAAATCATTTTGGACGTAATTATGCGCAGCTGGGCACGTGACTCTGGGTCACCGGGTCAACTGATGTAACGAGCGTGCGTTAGCGTTGAATCACATCTATAAGTCGGTTCTGGAAGCAAGACAAATAATTCAACTGTTAGTCAAGCTAATACAGCAATCAATGGCTTCACAAGCAGCATACCAGTTCTCTGGCTCATCCGTGGCTCATCGCTGGCCTCTGCTGTTGCTGCTGCTGCTGCTGTTGATGCTGCAGTAACCTAGGCTCTCACCGACCAACAAACTAACAGGGATACCCAACCAAACTGATCGCAAAACAACCTACCTCTTCCACTTGGCTACATCCGTTGAATACAGGCAGAAGAATACTTCATATACGGTATATATATATATATATATATATATTAGTCTAGTAGGCCAACACATTTATATCCCACTCTTTTTATATACGTACATGTATATCTCATACTCGTTTCTGCACGCACAATATATAATTTTATATATATGTATATATATGTATACACATATATATAAAATTATATATTGCATATATATATATATATACCGATAATTTTAGATATCCGGGTGCTGAATATATATATATATATATATATATATATATATATATATTCAGCACCCGGATATCTAAAACGATCGGTTGTGTCTTGCAGAGAAGATTTTGTAAAGATGGAGGCTGGACAGCCTCGCTAAATGAAGCAAGCCATGGATGTGTATTGAATAGCGATATATAACAATAGGCATTGTTGTGCAATTTACACAAGTACACATGTACACGTAATGATTGCGTAATAAATTTTTTAACTTAGGCCGATAGTATGGTCTGCCCTTAAAAAGAATGGGCTCATGAGGATGCATGCATAATGAAATAAAATTAAGAGCTTGGGGGATTTTACGGATCAAGTCCAACGTACACAAGATGTCTTAAATAAGTCATAAGTATCAAGTGAGATGACAATTGCTTTTAGTTTCGATTGTTGTGGGTCTACTTCGTGACACTTCGTCTGAAAGTTGCCTCAGCTCATAACTGGATGCAATTGCCTCGTTTGAAGAAGACCCTTTGATAAAAACATATTTTGGACCAAAATTGATCAACCCGCGTATCGTTTCAGTTATAACCATAGAGAAGTTGAGCTTTCGCATTCAAGTGTATAACTTTAAATGAATTGATTGAAACAGGACTCGTGGAGGAAGTGAGAGATTGGAGCTCTTGCGATGAATATTTCTCCAATACTCAGTCCATACAGTCATGTAGCTCTAGGTTCTGTATCTGGTCGCTGTTTTATACTTCGTTGCATTTCGATTGATTAGCAACGATGACGAATTGGCAAATGATGCTGATGATGATGACGACGACGTAGCACGGTGATGATGATGATGACGACGACGATGATGACGACGACAACGACGATGACGATGATGATGATGATGATTGCGATAATGATGAAAACGATGTTAATGATGACGACGGTACTGTGAACTATGTCTAGTTACACCACATAGGCCTATAGTGGTATTTCGTTTGCCCAGTTCCCAATGCTCAGTACACAGGAGCCCTATAGTCACAATGTGTCAGTTGTCAATTCTGAAAGGACAGCAAGCAGTGGGGACGTTCAACAGATTTCAGCTTTCTACCCTTAATAAGTTTATTTATGGCTTAAGCACTATGCCTAAAGTGAGGGTCTAGACCAGCGTTGTCCAGAAATTGGGAGGGTTTGATAGAACGATCTCCGAAGGTTGCCTGAAGTAGGCTTAACGTTTATTGACATGAATTGGGGTCTTTCATTTCTGATAATATTTCTGCATGCATTACGAATATTAATATAAGTCGGGCAGAAATGAGGGAAAGGGTTATTCTCTAATTCCTGGTATAAATTACGTTAGACGCCACTGACCTTGATAGGTAGACCAAATAGGCCTGCACTTACTCAAATTTGATGATACATTCTAGATGCCTCTAGGTGCGTGACTGACTGAGTAGACTAATGAGATGTAGGCTAAAGTTGTTGTCATTGTCTCTATAGCCCAACTCTGTTTCATTTATTTCATCTCCAATCGCGTCACAAAGTCATTTATGACGTTCTTTTTTTGTTCCTCTTCTCTTCATAACGAAGCGAACTTTTTTACGGAGTGCGTTAATTGGCAATGCAGACGCCCAAGGCTTACCACGTGCTTGCGCAACTTACATTCGCGGAACCGTTGTGCACACATAAAGCTGCATGTGCGAAGAACCGCCTCAGTATACATCATATATGTACAATGTGTAGTTGCCATGGATAGTCGTATCGAGGTTGCTGGAATGCGCCTGCAGTTCAAAGTTCTCTGAAATAGGCCGGGCAAGCAGCTGATCAATTGCCAGCGGAACTGTCTGTCCGCAATATAACGTTTGTTAAACTTAAAAATCTCTATCGCATTCCAACAGATAATGCATGAATGGCAACATCGCTCTATCGGATTTCAGTGTAAAAGTTTTAATCAAACCTAGCGAAACCGAAGATTTTGACAGAAGAACTTGAAGCCGTGTTTGAGTTTGGATGTAAAACGGAAAACAGTCTGAATAACTGAAGTCTTTGTTCCATTCTCGCGTCGTCTCAGGCAGTATTTCGAATCGTCTGCGCAAAACCTATGCAGGGAATCGATACTAATAGGCTATTATCGCCGAAGCAATTTGATAAACAGGATAGGTATTCGATTGCCTGTGCACTGTTGTTTCGAATACACTTGAACGTTTTAATAGTCGAAGAGCAGATTCGAATACTCGTTTACATTGAGGACTCCAATTAGGGTCTAATCGAACGGTTACTGTTGTAAGAACCCAAAGGAGGTTTCGAGAAGCGTCGACCATGAGCATAGTGGTGATCCGACGTAGTCAGTTGCAGATCAACCCTTCGACGGGTGCCCCACTCCATAGGTTGCAGCAGCGCAGGTCAAGCGTCGACATTCGTCCCTCACCTTCTGCAACGACCTCGACTTCCGACCCCCTGACCCCAACATTCTACCACCCTCAGAACAACAGCACCCACCAGTTCAGCCCCCAGCATAAGTTTCAGCTGAGAAACACGAGCGGAAGTCTAGACAACCTGTAAGCTGACCTGCAGACTATTAAATGCTTTATTAAACTTTACTTTATAATAAAGAGAGACATTAATGCGGTTAAACTCTCTTTAAAGCCTGGGCTCAAGAACTCATCTGGACGTACAACAGCAAGCAAGCTTTTTCATTTGAAAATGCCATCCCTTCAGAAGTGCACAGTATCCTTAACATATTATTCTAAAAAAGTAGTTAGGCCTACTAATATAAATGCACGTAAATGTGGTTACTAATATAACTACAACGTAAATCGAGTTGCTAATATAACTACTATATATGCTATTGAGTCTTGAATATACTTTAATAGTTAAGAAGTATGTTCTTCTGTATACTAGTACCAATGCAATAGACCTATTTAATGACATTTCATTAATGCCATGATGGAACTTGACGTCGTATACCTTGCCTCCTTGGATAATTCCTTCAGCCTTTCATAGATATGGACCTTCGTTTGCAAGGGTTGTCTTTGCCATCCACCTACATGGCCGTAAGCCCTCCAGTTCATATCGAACAATCACATTTTTTTATGTACTCGTTTTTGAGTGGTTTGAGCATACCACTAGAGCGCCCCAGAGGATTCTATCCTCTGAAGTCATTGGAGCAACTTCCACCCCCGTCTACCGTATACCCTACATTTTAAAACTTTCTCTAATTTTTCAATGATATCGTTTACCCCATTTCTTAGACAGAGTATTTGCTCTGGAGTGCACCAAGGTTGGTGGCTCCCAATCCATCTGAGTTGGTCTTTCGGACCCAAACACCAAACTTCGGGTTAATAGTCGAGCATACCATAAAGTAAGCATCAAATAATATCAAGATCTTGATTTAAACTAACTCGTCTGCATTTTAAATGTCTCACTTAGACTTGCATATTGGATTACAGATTATCATCATCGTCGTCGTCATTGGCAACGACATCAGCACCCTCACCACCACCAGCAACTACGTCGTATTTTGGGACGTCATCGTCAATTCCGCAGGAGTCCGACAGAGAAACAAAAGATTACGAAAGAGGTAACAATGGAAAACAATGTTCAAATCAACGTTGAGCCAACAGATATTGTTTGGTCATTGGCAACATACATACATACATACAAACACATACATACAAACACATACATACAAACACATACATACATACATACACACACATACAAACACATACATACATACATACAAACACATACATACATACATACATACACACACATACATACATACAAACACATACATACATACATACATACACACACATACATACATACAAACACATACATACATACATACAAACACATACATACATACATACATACACACACATACATACATACATACATACACACACATACATACAAACACATACATACATACATACAAACACATACATACATACATACATACACACACATACATACAAACACATACATACATACATACATACACACACATACATACAAACACATACATACATACATACAAACACATACATACATACATACATACAAACACATACATACAAACACATACATACATACATACATACACACACATACATACAAACACATACATACATACATACAAACACATACATACATACATACATACACACACATACAAACACATACATACATACATACAAACACATACATACATACATACATACACACACATACAAACACATACATACATACATACAAACACATACATACATACATACATACACACACATACAAACACATACATACATACATACAAACACATACATACATACATACATACACACACATACAAACACATACATACATACATACAAACACATACATACATACATACATACACACACATACATACAAACACATACATACATACATACAAACACATACATACATACATACATACACACACATACATACAAACACATACATACATACATACAAACACATACATACATACATACATACACACACATACATACATATATGTAAAATATTATAATATATAGATATATCACGTGCAGCTTAAAAGTCGGCAATATAAAATGCCTCTGTCGATTTCCATCGCTGTCTCCCTCATTGTCTACCTCTCAATTTATCTCTCTAAATGGCTGTGTCTTTGTCTCTGTCTCTCTGTCTCTGTCTCTGTCTCTCTAGGACAATATAAAATTATAGTTTCTTCCTCAGTCGTATGCCAAGACCAGATCACAAAGCAGTTGGATTACTCTTAACATGTTTTCACTTCTGCGCTTAACCTTCTATGTTACTCAAACTTATTTTCTACAATTTTACTTCACGACACCATACTACATTTAACTTTACTTCGCTGACACCTAACCTTGTCGTATATCTTACAATACCTTATCTAAGCCTACCTTGACATTTTGTTGACAAACCTTAGACCGAACCTTTTAAGGCTTACGCTTGCAAGTTCTTTGTGCTTATTGCGCCACGATTCCGGCGATGAGGAGAGCGAAAACAAAGACTGAGAACAGCAGACTTACAATTGCAACCAACGAGAACAATAGAATAATAATTACGCGGAATGTTATAATTTATGTTCGTGACGTAAGGTGCAAAGCTGTGTCTCTGGAATGTGTGATATTATATTTAGACTGCAGCAGGTGTGAATGATGCTACAGGGCTTCAGAAATCCTCTCGACTCCAACAAAACAATACATAAAACCAAAACAGCCTACACACTGTTAACATCTTATTTAGACGAGTTGCAACGTGTGATGTAGGTAGACCTACTAGGGTACTGCATAACGGTGGGGGTCAGTAGCGCATAGTATCTTGGAAACAACAGCATTTGCTGCGATTGCCATGGTAGAAACAGGGTCCGATTTCGATTTGTCAAACAGAGGAAGAGGGGTGGGCTAATGAGAATTCCACACTATATCAATGACCTTGTGGCTGCATGAAGGTGGGGTTCAACTCCCTTTAGCCCCTGGCAAATCGGACAATGAGTATCAGAGCGTAGACCTACATGGTAGTAGCCAGCTGGGTGTTCAATTATATTGTAAAGAAAGCCCATAGTAGTGTAGCAGTACACTCCGAAGTGTCTTTGCATCATATTGTCTTACTTACATGTACACATAAATACATATATACAAACATACATACATGCATACACACGTACTGTACACCGTCTGGTAAATTAGTTAAATGTTACGCACCTGCAGTGGTAGTATCAGCCCCATTGTCTGTGGGGTAGCATGCAATAGCTGATGAAGTCTCCTTTCACCAGGTGGCGTCAGTGTCATCCAGACCCAACCGACAGATGTCGTGAGTGTCGTCAGTGAGAACCAATCGACCGATAGAGGGAGCAACATCTCGACCCCATCGACAACGAGCGACGAATCATCTGTCGTCCCACAGGGACCACCCGCATTCGTCCCACCACCGCCCCCTCCACCCCCTCCTCCTCCGGTCTGCATAACAGCCCCTTGTGGGGACCTTGGATCTGCCCTGCAAGGTGCCCAGCTGCGGAAATCGACAAGGGTAAGCGAACAAGGCCACTGGAGGCAATCTAATCTTAAGCTCAAAAAGTTTAATTCGTTATTTAAACGATAAGTGCAGCGCTTATTCGCAAGCGTCGTATCAGAAATCCATCTTAGGAGTCACCTGCCTCTTCCTCTCACTTACGTCTGACAACTCTACTCAGATGGGTTGTCCACTTAAATGTCCAGAGGTCGTTTACCAGATATAAGTGAGAGGAGTAGGCAGATGACTTCTAAGATGGGTTTCATCTAAGACGAGAAAAAGAACGACTGTAAGACTGGGGACTGGACGTTTTATCAATCAATCAATCAATTAACGATCGATCGATCAATATACTTTATTGATCACCATCAACTCATGCACATAGTCATTACAGTACGATTTTAACATGAGATGGAAAACCCATAGGAGCATGAGGTTCTGCCATACCAATGTCGCCCTTAATTATTACATCAATCTTTATAAATTATAATGGCTGCTAGTTAGTACATGCTGCGAATTTGTTGAAATCAATTTATCGTTATGGCGTTCATTATTTATTTATCATTTAAGTCTCTTCAATAGCATGATATTAGGTTAGATGATCAGATTCTCTTGAAAAGATGATAACCACAAAATAATGATGATGTTAAGGAGATGATAGGTCCTATTGAAAGAAAATGCTCAGGAGATGATAGGTCTTATTCAAAGATGATGTTCAGGAGATGATAGGTCCTATTCAAAGATGATGTTCAGGAGATGATAGGTCTTATTCAAAGATGATGTTCAGGAGATGATAGGTCCTATTCAAAGATGATGTTCAGGAGATGATAGGTCTTATTCAAAGATGATGTTCAGGAGATGATAGGTCCTATTCAAAGATGATGTTCAGGAGATGATAGGTCTTATTCAAAGATGATGTTCAGGAGATGATAGGTCTTATTCAAAGATGATGTTCAGGAGATGATAGGTCCTATTCAAAGATGATGTTCAGGAGATGATAGGTCCTATTCAAAGATGATGTTCAGGAGATGATAAGACCTATTCAAAGATGATGTTCAGAAGATGACTGTCATGTTTAAACCTGAATCTGGATGTTTAGGGTGACGAGGAATCTGGTGGAGGTACTCTGTCTCGCTCAGCATCTCCCAGTCTGTCTGATCTGCAGAGCGACATCATGTCTGAGATGGCGAGGAAGCTGAAGGAGAGGAAAGCTCGAGCCAACGCATCCCCATCACCAGTGCCATCTCCAGCGGCAGCAGCAGTAAACACGTCGTACTCATCATCATCATCACAGGTAAGGCAGATCATAATTATATATATATTATATATATATATATATATATATATATGAATATCTGTCTCTGTCATACAAACATTGCCATTGGGTTTCATTGCAAGAATACCTCGTGTGCATGCATATGTTGTGAATGCATGCGTGTTTGTAGGTGGGTGTATGTGTGAGGGGCATTCGTGTTTGGGTTATGGGTGGATGGTTTATAGTTGGTCAATTTGTCTGGTGGTTGGATGTGTGCATGTATTTTGTATGTATGCAAATATGTATGCATTTGTAATAAGCATGTAATGTATGTACGTGTATATGTGTAGGTATGGATGGATGGATGGATGGATGGATGGATGGATGGATGGATGGATGGATGGATGGATGGATGGATGGATGGATGGATGGATGGATGGATGGATGGATGGATGGATGGATGGATGGATGGATGGATGGATGGATGGATGGATGGATGGATGGATGGATGGATGGATGGATGGATGGATGGATGGATGGATGGATGGATGGATGGATGGATGGATGGATGGATGGATGGATGGATGGATGGATGGATGGATGGATGGATGGATGGATGGATGGATGGATGGATGGATGGATGGATGGATGGATGGATGGATGGATGGATGGATGGATGGATGGATGGATGGATGGATGGATGGATGGATGGATGGATGGATGGATGGATGGATGGATGGATGGATGGATGGATGGATGGATGGATGGATGGATGGATGGATGGATGGATGGATGGATGGATGGATGGATGGATGGATGGATGGATGGATGGATGGATGGATGGATGGATGGATGGATGGATGGATGGATGGATGGATGGATGGATGGATGGATGGATGGATGGATGGATGGATGGATGGATGGATGGATGGATGGATGGATGGATGGATGGATGGATGGATGGATGGATGGATGGATGGATGGATGGATAAAGGACATTGAAGGTGAACATGTCTGTATGATTATGCTTGTAGTTAATGGTCTAAGCCTGTGGCTGTAACCCACTGAACCTTCAGTTGCAAAGTTGCCTTATGCACATTTCTGTTAGGTAATAGACTCAGCTATACGTTTGGATTGTTCTTGGATACCGATAGTGGTGACTTCGATGTCAATAAGCCAACACAGGCGGCATATTTGTGAGGTATCGCAAGTTAACGACGATGTGTTAATTACTTATCTAAGTAAGTGGCGAATTAGTTAATCTGCGTCTTGTTTACAGCTGGAACCAGTTACTCTGCAAGAGAGAAGAGCATCTTTCGATCGGGGTCAGGATAGAAGGCCATCTGCCGACAGATGCCGTAGTCCGATTCCGTCGTATCAACCATCCTCAGCAACTAGCAAACCTCCGGCTATCAACAACATCACAGATTCACCCAAGTTTCCAAGAAGGTACCGAGAGTTTGATCTCCCAATATCACTCCAAATATAAAATAACTACAATTAAGTCCATATCTGGTCTTATATGATTTTTGTGAATGGAAGGAAATGCACAACTACCATTAATCGTTAATTACTGTAAATACCAGAGAGAAGGAGAGCTTTATGTACGACCAAGCAGATCACAAGTACAACTGAATATGCAATAATCTTACACCAAATGCCTGCAGGTCTCTATGGCCATTGCAGATTTGACGGAGTAAGATTACTAGCAATGGTAGTGGCCACTTTATCTATCACCAAAAGCCTTAAAAATATAGAGACAATTATGTTTATAACAATGGTCTCAAAGGAAGAACCAAAAGAGACGCAAATGGGTTCCGTTTGGTAGTCACCCCAGAACAAACTAATATTGCACAGGTTGTAGCATTAAATTACTGTGGCAATGGATAGTAACCGTTTTGTTTTTGTTACAATGGAACATTATGGAATATGGGATTGCGTTGTCCATATTATGATGTAACCGTTTCTGCATTTGTGTTTGACTAGCAAACGAATCCAGTCCTTGACAGGACAGGAAGGTCCTTCGTCTGTGGGATCAGGAGTGGGCTCTGGTGGTCAGGGCAGCTACGCGACATCCGCCGAACTGGAATCGGTTAAACAGGAACTCATGACATTCGTCAAGACGGAAGTGACAAAAGCCAAGCAAGAAATAATCGATGGTGAGTCAGTCAACCATGGGAGAGAGAAAGAGAGAGAGAAAGAGAGCAAGAGAGACAGACAGACAGATACGAGACACACATACACAGTCATACAGACAAACACATAAGACGCACATTATATACAGATAGCAGACACACACACTGAGACAGAAACTCAGGAAAAAACAGAAAAAACGGATATTCGAGTAGAGCGGGGAGAGGCTGGATGGAGAAAATGACATGAGGTTACATGGACATGGTATGGACAAATGTACTTGCCACAGGAATTCGATTCACTCTGTGATTTTTATTTCCTAGCCAATGAATTGGAGTGACATGACAGTGCATGTGTGTCCTGGTTGCATCTAGGAAGAGTGTGTGAGTCTTGGATGAGTGTGAAACATTTTATATGGGTAGATATATTAGGTTGACGGTCGACCCTTTGACCTTTCCATAACTGGTCTCTTGTTTCGGTTTAAAAGTCCCATTGGCATAATGAAGGTAATTCTGAAAGCTGTTTGATTGGAACAATAGCAATTGAAATTTTAAGCAATTCGTCCATTGTTATTTTTCAGCCGTTCGACTCCTTCTGATCAGCAGCAGACAACAGTGACAATGGAATCTGCTAAGAAATGAAGAGACAATTGGATTCACAGCGCTTAAATAATGATCATAAATCGCTTGCACTTTCGTTTATTTATATTCAGTTCTCTCTGTCTGTCTGTCTCTGTCTGTCTGTCTCTGTCTGTCTGTCTCTCTCTGTCTTCCTGTCTGTCTGTCTGTCTCTCTCTCTCACTGATGATATAGCTCTACTGTGTGAACTCATGACCTTTGATAGGCTATTATAGTGTATGCCTTAAAATATACAACATAGACTATAATGGCTGTTTGACTATAATATGCTTAAACACCTGAGCACTGTTTGATTATTGATTGACTTCTTGAACATCACCTGCTTTGCACAGACAGCACATTTGTGAGGTACTTATATGCACTGAAGTAATTGTGCACATACATGTATACAATACATACATACATGTATACAATACATACATACATGTATACAATACATACATACATGTATACAATACATACATACATGTATACAATACATACATACATGTATACAATACCAACATTCACATAGTAAATGCAGAAGTATTATGTAGAGAAGCTTTAAAATGTATATAAAGGAATATTCTATACAATGCTTTTATCTTAGCATTTTGCTACTTTTTAATTTTTTATATAAAGCACGCCTGTTAAAAACTGTGTCCAATATGCAGCATCTATCTTGGACAACATGTGATTATGTGAAATGGTTTTAAAACACCAGGAAAAGAAAGACTTCTCTATGTTGATGGTCTAACAGTAAGAACCAATGATTGATAAACGAGTTTAGAGATAATGAGGCAGTTGTAAAAGTAATTATGTCCTGTATGGATAAGGTAAGGCAATCACTCTGCAATGACTGTAGTTCCGGGTAGATGTATTGTCCTAAGCCTGAAGGATATCTTGGCTGATATGCAAAGGCTGTACAGCATTTTATTTTTCCCCACAGAACCTTCTTTCTGCTTCTACTACTCCTCATCAGGGCTTAAAGTGTGCTTGGACGGTCATGGACGGCGTCCAGGCACTTATTTTCGAGGCTGGACGCTGTCCTGCCACTTATTTGGCCAGCAGAGCCTGGACGCCGTCCAGGAGCGTCCATGCAACAGCGCAATTCCTCTACATGTGTATGTTATTATCAACAGGAAAAAGAGGATGGAAAAATTATCCCGCTTTGCGCATTCACAAACTTTATTTTATAACTTTCAAAACGATACCGGTGCCACTCTCCCCTTGTCGAAAATTTCCCAAAAGAAAGCAATCCTATGTAGGCCTACGCTTAAATTACAACAAATATTTCACCAACAAATAATTGACGACAAAATAATAGTTGATGGACAAAAAGCCTAACGAATGATAACAAATTTTATTTTTCGCCAATTGTATTTGGTTAAATAGAAGTTGGATTGATAATAATAATGTCTGCAAATCCAGCTTCTGGCTCAGCAAGAACCATTTTTGTCAACTCAACTTCTATTTAGGCAAATATTCTTTTCAATGATCCAACTTTTATTTCTGTAGGCATTATGTTCATCTAAATAGCATCTGTTTTGGAAGAATTTCGTTCACCCATCCAACTTCTATTCCAGCATCATTAATATCACCAATCCACCTTCTATTTTAACGAACACAGTGGACCACAGTGCACGAACCATTTGTCATCGACTTAATATGTTGGTGCTCTGCCTTTGCAATCTATAGTTAACTTTTTGACACTAGGGGTCGTCCATAAATGACGTCACGCACCTATGGGAAATTTGTGACGATGTGTGACAAGGGGAGAGGGTTGACGTCACATCATCACATCAAAATACATAATTTTATTAAAAACTTACACTCGTTTAAACAAGTTCCACTTAATTAGCAGTAGTTGTTACCACAATTAAACAACACTCATTATGATTATGATAGTCTTTCATCCTGAGGAATGCACAAGATTGTAATCATTATAGGCTACTTAATTACTTCATTTTTCTTCGTTCTACTATTATAATTTGAAATATTTTACAGTTACAATCAAATTTTTTGATAATTATAAGAAAATTTGCATTACATTCTGGACAGCTGGTTTGATTTTTTCGGGGGGTCAGGGCCTTGTGATGTGATGTCATATTTGAGGAGGTCATGGCATTTGTGACGATGTGTAACAAAGGGGAGGTGTCAAAAATCGTCCAAAAATTGCGCGACGTCATTAATATTTTATGGACGGCTCCCCTAGTGTCTTCTTTTTCTTTTCGTTAGCATATCCCTTTTCTTTTTTTACACTTTAAGCTAATCATCCTTTTATCCCGTCACCTTCTGTCCCTCAACAGGTACAGCATTGGCATATTCAGGAAATCAGTGCAGGGAATTGGCAAGTCAAAAAAATTTCTGTTTATTAATGTATGTACGTCTTACAGATCTATCCATTGGGTTCAACCTGTCATCCTTTTTTTTTAGAAAGATGAGGCAAGATGATCACAATGGCCCTAGATGTTAGGCTGGACGTCCTACAGCAATGTCCTTGTGAATCGATATGCGAAAACACTGCATGCATATTACATAACCCCCATAGAGACACAAACAGGTGGCCAATTTACACTCTAGTCTCGAAGATCATCGAAACATCTAGACCCTCGTCATTAGATACTTAGTAAAGGCGAATAGCAGGAAGTGCTATTCTCAGACGCAGCATGCTTTGATTACACTGAGAAGCTGGAAGAGACCTTCTGGATGACCAAGGCACACATGAACCCTGACAGTGGCATCGCCAGAGCCTCGAGGTTGCAGGAGAGGCAAAACGTCCACAGCGACTAGGGTGCTTGAGGGAGCGTCATAAGCCCAGCATGTTAAACGTGCATTTGGCTCTCAGGAACCTTGTAAACATCAAGGTTTTCAATTACTAAAAACTTGGGCTAATGCTATCACACCAGATGTATCAAAGATCTTTTATATTATTACAGTTTAACCCACAATAAGTAGATCAGATCTCTGTATTAGCATTAACAGGCTCGATTTTTTTAACAAGAGTTGTATCGCATCTTAGTATTGCACTGGAACCACCATAATATGTTAGAATTTATCTATAAATGCATCCATGCAGAAAAGCAAACACATGTCTAAATTTCTCATTGCTGCAATAAAAATATATATACGAAGAGAACTGGTTCTTAAAATTCTAAAGTCAAATATACAAAATATGGACTTGATACAGTAAAGAACAATCCTGAACACTAATCTACTTGCATACAACAGCGAGATATGATTAAGAAACATCAAACATCATTCTAGTTTTTACCGGTTGTCTGGCTTTGTTTAAACATTTTATTCTATTGCATTAATTACTAATGAACTTCACTAAAATGCCTGGTGATATATGTTACCCATCTGACCAAATTCAGGCAAATGCCACAACTATTTTTCAATGTTTAGTTTTGGACAGAAAGTGATACACACCTGTGCTTGAACACATAAAACTGCAAATTTCAAATTCAATTATAAGTGGCACTTTAGATTGTTTTGTAGTACCTGTTGCCTAAATAATTCAATTACGTCCTAAAAAATTTCCTATTCCCGCCATTAATAGGCATGCTAAGCTTAAGGCTTGCATACCAAACTTGGTATGAGTAGAAAGCCCAGACTTCCTTTCAGTCCATTATGCAGCAAACATAAGCTAAAGTGTACTTTATCTGCTTCAAATTTAAATCATTTCTGATCACGATTGGTAAGGAATTTTTCATTCAAAATTATACAACACCTTATAACCATTTTTCTTGCATTTACATTCAAACTGATCTATACTTTTTACTCCTAACGTTGGACAGTAACATAATAGAGCAACAAAGTTCGTGTCATTTTGTTGGAGAGATTGAACCCTTTCAAATGGTAATGCCACTCAAATTGTACAAAACTTGAGTAGGGACTGATTTTGGTCAGATGGGTCACATATAGTATCACTACATTCAGCTTCATTGTGCTTGTATTGTTCAACAACAGATCCCGCATACGCCACCTTGTGATTGAATATAACCAACGTTTAATCTCCATCATCAGGACAAAGGTGGCTCAGGAGCTGCCTATTTCAGACAATTCTATGTCATAATTACATTGTTCATTAAGCTGGAGTTCTGTCTGTGTTAACCCACAGTCATCACCATCCAATTCCAATTTGTCATTAACATCTGCTAAGATGTCAGCATCAATTAAGCATTGTCAAACACGACAGAAGCCCAATCATAATAAAAAGATAGGCCCATCATTCTCATACTGCTCAGCCAAAAAAGACCCACAACCACGAGCGTGAGCAAAAAGTGACTTGGGAACCAACGCTGCCTGTTGTTAAAGTCTATCAACGGAAAAATCGAACAGTCCAGTGCGCACCGAAGACGGTGTCAAACATGTATAAATATGAAATATGTTGGTCGGAAGGGCCAAGAGTTATCTATTACTGTCCTCATATTAAAGGTGCTATCGAAATGCTTGATAAATTAAATACATTTGATTACAACAATAACCTTTATATTTATACCTAAACTTAATTTATCTGAATATATGCATTCCAAAGTGTGGAAAGCTTAATATTTAACCTTAAACTCACTTCCTCTTGTCTAATTTTTACATATTCAAAAGAGCAGAAGTACAGTTGGATCACTACAGAATATACTACTTAGTTTAATTCCAAGATCAAAATTATTGTATCACTAAAGCTGAACCACAAGAACAAAAGTTCTTCGCACGCAAAGCACAAACTGGGGCAAAGATATTGCCAAATTAGTAAGTTAGTAAGTAAGATTTGCTCTTACACTCACAACTAGTGAAACAGTACGCTTGGCATCATAACTGAAATGCACATTAGGAAACTGGTGCAAAGCAAACAATACATGAGAATATCATAATGTCAAAACATGACTGCAGTCAGAAGTAAGAATACAAGCTCAGATGTAGAAAAGGTTTAAAAAATCAGTGATCACTAATAATATATAATAATAAATAACTAAATAATAAGGTAGAACAGGTAATTATGACTACATTTTGGTTAACGGCAGCAAAACCACATAATAGAAAAACCCAATTAGCAAGGTCACATTACAAAACAAATGCAATGATATGAACTAAACCATTCATTCCTTCCTTCATTCGTTCATCCATTCATTCATTCATCCATTCATTCATTCGCAGCATTTACTATGCAGCCATTGTTAGGCTTTTAAGAATGCAATCTTATGTAATGTAATAAAATATAAATGGCACCTTTCAAGTAACTTCCAAAGGTGCCCTCCCTTGTGTCACTATCCAACCGATCCAAACAAGTACAACTTATGATTTGCTCTTGAAACAAATGCGAAGACATGATGCAGAAATTGTTCAAACAACTAACAAATGTCAACCCCAATGACACAGCTGACAACACTGAACAAGGTATAAAAGATCAGCATTTGTTGGCAACAGGCTTACAATCCAAAAGTCGTGAGATGTTGCTCCACATGGTTTGTTAGGTTTGAAGATACAATTGTGTAACAGGTAATGGCTACAATATGGCACCCGATATTAACAGAACCAACAACAATTGCATAGCAAGAACATCACTAACTTTACCATCATCGGATGATACTGTTTCAAGTCACGTCTGTAATGAAATAGTAATATTAAAAACTCACACCTTCCACTGTGCCAATACCCTTCCCACTTCATATGGATGTTACATGGCTTGCATTGCATCATGGATAATTTTACTGCTAACCACTGGCAATAACCCAGTGTATGATTACTACAAACAAAAGTTAAATAGTTAAAGTTCTTAACTTGTTCAGACAATATCCAATAGAAAATACATTTTCACTATTCATTTCTTTCCTTCAATTCTTTCCTCTGTACAGTATCCAAATACTAACTGCATCCAAATACTAACTTCATCCAAATACTAACTTCATCCCAATACTAACTGCATCCAAATACTAACTTCATCCAAATACTAACTGCATCCAAATACTAACTGCATCCATAACTAACAGCATTCAAAATGCCAAGAACCAGTGACAAAAACTTGAGGAAGTATTACATCGTGCAGTAACATGAAGTAAATCATAAAAATGCAGAATAAATAAACTAAATAACACAATAAAGGGAAAAGTTAGAAGCAGAAAATTACTCTGTGTTTGAAACAGAATATATGCGACCATTATTTTATCAGCCCGTTTATTTATTTAATGTAATTAATTTCCAACTGATGATAAACAGACATGTAAACAAATAAATTTACAGGTAATATATTGATAAAAGTAATATATTAATAAAGTAATATATTGATAAAAGTAATATAATGATAAAAGTAATATACTGATAAAGTAATATATCGGTAATACACATTATTGAATCTTACATAGTTCTACATCATGGCTGTTGGTCCTATCAGTCTAGTACAGGAAATACACACAGTTTTAGCAACTAGAATCCTATTTGGATGCAAACTACTCTCCAATGATGTCAGGTTGTAAGTGAGGTAGCACATTGAAGACATTCACTAATTTATTAAATGAAGTGTCCCACATTAATGGCGACCTTAATCTACGACACTGTTTCGATGAAGTTCAGACATGTCAAAATAATACTATAAATCGAAAATATATTTAGTTTGTGTCCCTTGTTTACCAGCAAATTCCTCATTTCATGCAATGCAAACTCAGCTCAGTGAAATTAATATCCAAATTACACACCATCTGGCAACGAATAGCTAAGTGAGAGAGGCATTAAAGGACACAGAGGACAGCTTTCAAGGCTAGTACAGAACGTTTCCTTCACTGGGCGACACTATCTCAAATTCTGATGCAGGTTTCCTTCTCATCAGGTTTTCCCTATTGGAATAAACTACAGTTAATACCTGAAATAAGAGTATTCTTACAAATGCCTTCAAATATAATTTCTGTTAAGTGATAGCAGAAACTCATATGTTTGGTCCACACAACAGCAAATGGCAGATTGCCATGAAAATGTCATGATAATTTCCAGACTATGATAACTTAATGCGTAAGAGATTTCAGAGTCCAAAATTTTCGTGCATCACTTTCATCGTCGTACAAAGACTAAGTTTTCCCGATCCTTCACGAGCACTTCCGACTGTCTCCATCATGTTTGTCCGAGGATCGAAACATTCGATCGTAAAACAGGGCATATTGTTCTTCAGTCCACCAGTAATGTAGATCTTGTCATCCAGAGTAGTAATGCAAAAGCTTCCTGTCCTCGGTTCAAGAAACTGGTAGACTTTGGTCCAGAGCTTCAACAAGGGGCAAAACGTATATATCGAATCAATGCACCTGGCAGCAACTCGATGTCCGACCATCGCATGGTTCGAACCAAACAGCGCTGGCACATCCCCACAGATAACATAAAACAGTTTGTTGACACAGATCGCATATTGACATGATGTGTAAACACCATCAAACCCGGGCTTTGACTCAGACCATTTCTGAGTGACAATATCAAAGCATTGGACAAACTGACGTGGACAACCGCCATCGCCAAACCCACCGAAAACAAAGAGCTTGTTCTCCCACACAGCAGCTGCCGGCAAACTGACCGGGTATGGCATCCGGGGGCAGACCTTGAATTTGTACCCCCTGTCGGCGTCGGTAACAAAGACCGAAGCCTGCAGACTCTGGGTCTCGTCGTAGCCCCCAAGCAGGTAGATCTGGTTGCCAGCAGAAACCGTTGCATGGAGGTACCTGAAGATGCTCATCTTGTGACTCCCAATGTACCACAGCGTCGGAAATATCTGCATCACCTTGAACTCGTGAATCATGTTGACAGCGCCACGCTGATTCAGTGACTTAGTGCCCGATTTGTTGGTCCATCCACCGATGACCAGCAGAGAATCACCGACGGAGCAGCATGTCGAGAACTCAGAAGCCAGAGGACACGGCTTGCTGGTATTGCTCCACGACTTATTCACGACGTCAAACAAGTAGATTTCTGACTCTCCAGGATCTGGGTCATATGTGTTAACGTAGACAATCTTCCATGTCAGTCCGGTGCACTTGCGCGAAGGTGGCAGCTGCCAGGGGATCTCGTACGTGTGGCCGAGCGCCAAGAGCTGATCCTTGGCGCTCTGAACCAGTTTGTTACATTCCTGCGACCGACCAAGCAGAGGGTCTTTGCTGATGACTTCGATCAGATACCATCGCGAGACAAAATTGAGTCGAACGCTGCGGAACAGTCCAGGAAGGTGGATGAAGCGCGTCTCCTGGTCGTAAAGGATCCAGCGCTTGAGCGCCTCGTAGATATACTCCTCGTACTCGACCTCTATGTTGTCTTCGATCAGCAGATTTGTCAGATGGCTCACCGGAAGCTCAAGAAAGTCCGACAGATGACAGACCGTCTGAAAATTCTTGGCTGCAAACTGCATGGCCTTTTCGTAGATTGGTACGCAGGAGAAAGCGTCGGCGTACATCAGGAAACTGAGGCAGTTCTGTCCGTCAATTTGGTCCAGCAGATACTCCTGGCAGAAATCCCTTGCCTTTGAAAATTGCAGCATGTCAGCCGCCTCGAACGTCTCTAGGACCGAATCCTTGCACACGGTCAGTTTAGATGTATATGCATATTCGATGAGATTCTGAAGAGCTATTGCAGACACATTGTTGAGGCGGATTTCGGCTGCGCGCGCCTCCGTCATGTCGTTTGAGAACATTCTTTCGAAGTAGACAGAACTGGCAGCCAGAACCAGACGATGACAAGAATACTTAGACGCCTCACCTGCAAATAGCATGACAAATGGTTCCTTTTATACACACCAATATATAACTAAGTAGTTGAATCAAGTGATGTAAAATAATGCTACATAATGTGACATTTGGTTAAATAATACACTATAATGTCATAGAATGTAATGTAACTGCACATAATAAAAGCGGTAAAATGTAACCTTTACAAAATTCACACATACAAGGTTTAACAGTTAGAGACAGGTTGAAATCCTGAATGAAAGCTAGGCAAAGGAGTATATATCTGCACAAGAGGTGGCTGCAAATATCCTAAAGTAGAAATGAGTTCATTTGAATAATCATGTTGGGAACACATAATGTTAAGGCATAGCTCAGTTTTATTGAGCTGTCTTTGATGATTGTAACATTAGACTTCCTGAACTTATGATATTTTTTTTTTACTTCATAAATTTGATATGCTCTTCTTCCAAAAATTTTTCTCAGAAGTACACTCGCCTCTACCACACATTGCAGTTATACTGCAGAGCAATTGTGCGCGAAGGACATGCTCAAGGTCCCTACACAGTGACTTCTTGAATGAGGGTCAAACCCTCTTAGCACTTAGCGCACACTGAGCGTTACGGGCCAACCACTCTGACCGATTGGTCACTGTGCGACACAACCATATGTATATGGTAGGGCCTATGCAGCTAAGAAACAGAATGCTCGTATGTCATGTGTAAGAAGTGTGCAGTTGTGTGCACTGTATATAACTGTAGTGAATAATGTGCCACAGCATTATATAGATAATAGACATGCAGCATGACCCTAGCAATGCACACTAAACAACTCATGAGAATCTCGTAGCTTCACCCGACATTTGGATTCAGATTTAGCCTACGTAGAGCAATTAGTGAAAATCAAAGCATTCAATTATACAAATTCTTTTATTATTAACCACATACCTACATTGCGAGACTTTAATTGTCCCAATTGCATATAGAAAACAAAAATGGGTCAGAAATTGTCATTACAAAATGAGAACCTCACCAGCATCGAGAACAACATCGCAAAGACTTCCATTACGATAGAATTTGTGCATTTCGCTAAGGACCTGAGTGTTTCTGTTATTGTCTTCGTAGATAACATTTTTCTCTGTCGACAAATATGGTCTATGAAAGGCTGCCATTAACCGCCCCACGTCTGGCATCTCGTTAAAGTCCATGAAGTCCACAGACTCAGCCTCCTTGGACATCATTTTTGCATCAGATCCGACCCCAACCAGGCCGCCCATGTAATTAAATTACACTGCCTGGTCAGCTGAAAATAATAACATCAGAGTTGTTTGAAATGTTTTATTTACAGCCATTACATGGTGATTTATTCGTAAGGTGTCGCCATGTGCGACTTCCTCATTTGGCGCAAGTGTTTGGTATAGGCGGCTACGCTGTAGAAGTTAGAACAGGTTAAAGAAACAGTGGTCAAGTAAAAATAAGTAGGCCTATGCTAATATGCATATTACATTGGTCTAACGACAATAAAGCTGGCGAATGATGAGCATGATTGACAATTAAGCTAGAACTGAACATTTGCGCAGCACTGCTCAAATATCACAGCCACTGTATATGCGCTAGTAAAATTACGATAATTACGCAAGAGCATCGTTCATACAAATATAAATATAACGGCCTAAGCGTAAGCTCTGTATTGGTCCTTGGGCTACAGTTATTCAGCTAATAGCCTGTAGACTACGTAGATTAGGTCTACGTAAGCTTTTATTGACTAATTATAAGACTCTCGTTCCAACTGTTCAGTTTCTGTTTGAAGGTAGTCATCCTATTGAACCTATTCCTTGTAGGTCTAAAGTAGGCCTACTAGCCGATTCCAGTGGTCGAACGAACAAACGAACGAAACCTTTTATTGTAACCATTGCAAATTAAAATCTTTACATAGTTTACACATGGTGTTTAATTGCTCAGTTAGGTTACAAAGGGTGACCTCCCCCCGACAAATCGGATACTGAGGTTGTGCCAGATGGGTTATCTGACTTGATGCAGCGGTCGGGAATAAGATCGCGATTTTGTAGGCCACTTCAGAATCGTATCATTTTAGTCGCTAGGTGGCGCGTAGCTTAAAATACAACTGCCTTGATTGAAACTTTATTTAAAACAGCAGTAAATATTTATAAAAATTATGTTCCTGGTTTTGAATAAATTATGGAACCTGGAAAATAGCGGGTAATTATATGGACGTATCATAATGGCTTGGTTATATCAATTAAAATGCAACGATGCTACAACACCTTTTTTTAGGTAAGATTCATTCTAATATTACCACGGGCCAGCAAATTTTGAGCATACTTACCTGGCACAGGAGCGACCGTGATCAAGTAGGCGGTGCTCCCAGGACGAGGCTCAGCCATTGCACTTCGGTTGGGTTGACTCTTGCGATCACCCCAAATGTGGGTGACTCGGGTGCGTAATTTTTGTTAGCGGGGGACTGCGTTCGCGCTTTCCCCTAAAAATAAACAATGTAAAAAACGTCCAATTTTCTGTCTTGGTAGGTGCTATTAATTTCCTTTAAACTTCTACTTGTACCAATAATCTTAGATAGGTTTGACGATAGGCCTATATATGGGTAGCTATTCGGTCGATCTTAAATCACCCATTCTGTTGTGTATAGACCGACTCTGTATGGATAAGGTAAGCCTACATGTATGTATATATCTGTTTTTGCAAGACTGTGTTTGTGACGAGCCATGCTCTGACACCCTGTATCTATAAGCTACAATAACCCTAAAACTAACCCTAACCAACCCTCACGAAGCCTACCCTGACCCTAACCGACCCTCACAATGCTGAGGCCCCTACTTTCTGTTTTCTGATGATTTGTGTAAGCAATAAGCGATTTTTGCAAAATACATGTTCAAATACAGGCGTAGGCCTACACATACCTTACCAGTACCAGTCGACTCTATGGGCTACATTTGAACTTATAGCATAGGCATAATCTCTGCGGTTTAAACTGTTTATATGCTGGCGACATACAGCGTCAGTGTCGTCTTCCCTTATCGTAGCTGTAAATGTACTCGTCAATCGCCACCTTCAAGTTCTTAACGAGGCGGCTGACTAGGCAAACGCTGGTCGACCTACCTGTAGGTAGTTTCAGTAACCGACACTACGTGTCACCTGTACGGACTACTGAAAAAGAGATCATTACATGTTTTAAATGCGTAGTGACTTTAATTAAGATGTCAACAAGTTCTAGGTCGAAGATACAACAGCACAACTTTGAACATTTGATATCTAAATAGACTCTGAAAATAGACTGTATTGTCATGAAGCGCGAGAAGTTCTTACTTATCTATTTCAAGATGACGGCGGCGCAAAATGTGGGGTCACGTGCTGTATGAGAAACCTGCGGGTACTCAGAAGTGGGGTCAATTATTGAACGCATGTTTCTATGATCAATCAATCAATATTCAATCGATCAATCAATATTTTTTTATTGTAACCAACCAGATTAACAGTAGCAAGATAATTTTCCAAGGTTCCAGTGACATTGGTAACAATTGTAGGGGCCTGAAGGGATCTAGATCCCGCTAGCTAGGGTCGCCTAAAGTAGGCTACTTAATAATTATACATGAATGACAGTCGGTTAACATTTTGCCAATTATGATAAACAGTTTCACTTAATCAAACACTTAATCCAGTTACGACTTAACTGATTATCATATTTATCTTTACTAACGACATGAGAACATAATTACCTAATAATAAGCCTACTAACATAATAACATAGGTTTATATACCAACAAAGCAAGTATTCGTAATCTCGAAATTTTTTTACAACGATCTGAGAA
Organism: Bimastos eiseni; assembly: GCA_959347315.1. NCBI lineage: Eukaryota > Metazoa > Annelida > Clitellata > Crassiclitellata > Lumbricidae > Bimastos > Bimastos eiseni. The sequence goes on along the minus strand of OY365806.1, from coordinate 59,748,739 downwards.
AAGAAAGCTAAGTCACGGAGACCAGCTTCACATAAGTCGCCATCTCACAGGTTCTGAGTAACAACCAACTCGGTAGGAACTTAAGGTCAGAACTGGGTCAAGTTAAGTTCTATGGCTAAGGTCCGCAGATATGCATTCAGACGGACATATTACACTGGTAGTGTTCTTTGTCTAATCCGCCTCTTCCTATGGAATGGGCGTAAGAGATGATTTCCATAGCATTTAATAAAACTTTATTAAGATATCGGAAGTCTTCTTATTGCACGCTTCCCAGAGGATGATATACTCCTCAACCATTACCACTCCCTGTGCCTGTCTGGTTCTTTGTCCTTGTCGGTGGCTTCATCTCTTCCCACAATCCTCCATTCTCCTCGTCCGTCCAATCGTCGGCTATAATCAGACCTTGCAGTCAAACTATCGCATATCGGACGAACGTTTAGTTTCAATCATCGCTCTCCATATGTATACACTTCTGAAATTTACAAGTATATAGACATATTCAAGTATATCCACGTGTGCATATATTTGTATGTATGACCATGCATGTAGGCAAAAACTAGGCAAGCAGCATTCTGCATGCATTTACACGAATATAAATATATACTTAGGTCTAATATTCCTATCTGCAGATGCACACACACACACACACACACACACACACACACACACACACACACACACACACATATATATATATATATATATATATATATGGCATCGTTGATGCGCACATACGTTTATGAGGGATGCTCAGGTATCTATAGGCTATTCTACAAGCACAACAGCTGCTCCTATCCGTTAGATTTCCTACTCCCCTCCTCCTCTTCCTCCCCTTCCTCCTCCTTTATTCCTCCTCCCCTCCTTCTCTTCTCATTCCTCTGTCCTCCTCGTCCTCATCCAATTCCTCCCCACACCATCCGTCTTTCCGAAGAAGGCACAGAACAACCAAGAAACAATAATCGGAGGGTCAGCCATAGGGAGTCGTTAGCGACTTTCTTGGCCTTGGCATATCAGGACATGTGACCTGTCCTCTGACCGACAGTGCCCGGCCATTGAGTAGGTCAGACGGCGAGGAATAGGACTACCATCATAGACGAGTAGGGTAGGTAGCAGAGGATGGCAGGCTGGCAGAGAACTCGTCATCATAACTATCATATATCGCATGTATGCGCAAGACCATAAATATCATAAACGGGACATCTCTGGACGTAGAAACAATTAAGCCTGTAACATGCCTGCACAGGTGTATATAACTATATAATATACATATATATATTATATATATACATATTTCTTTCTGTATTTGTATATGTATATGTGTGCACGCACCTGTCTCGTCTGATATATAAATTGTACGTATATGCCTGTCTTATATATATTCCCATCTGTAATAAAGCATGATGGAGGTTTACCGCGTTCACTGGTATAATATTAAATACATGCAGATGGTTAGCGGACGGAAGAGAAAGTGTCGCTGCCAGATCATCCCGCTCCTCCTCCTCCTCCTCCTCCTCCTCCTCAGAAGATGCTGCTGCTGCGTCTATTACCACTCACCACATGCTGTGTAGCTCCACCTGGCGATCGAAGGAAACCACACACGATAGAAACCATTATTACTTCATAATTCAAGCATACGTTCATCCATCAGAACATCTTCTATTGCTGCGGTTGTCCGTTGAGTCAGTCAGTCGGTCGGTCAGTTAGTGAGCCAGTGAGTCAGTGAGTCAGTTAGTTAGTGAGTTAGTCAGTCATTCAGTCAGTCGGTCAGACAGCGAGCCAACCAGTGAGCCGCGGTCGGTCGCTGTCAAGCTAGCGAGCAAGGAACCAACCAACCAATCAACCCATTCGTTCATTCGTTTTTTTCAGTCATTTATTCATTCATTCATTCATTCATTTATTAATTCATTCATTCAACGTCTTTCTTTGCTCGGCTTGACCTCCATCACTGCCCGAAGCCTGAATAAAATAAAATCAAAAGTGTTTTATTGCAACCAATTGAACAACGTGCACCCGTATAGAATCAACAAGATGCACTTGGCTTTGGCTACAAAGGGAGCCCCGAAAGGGAAGCGAATCCCTCTATAGGTAAGAATACCCGTGTAGCAACCACGTTAAACTAGTCAAAGGCATAGTGATGGATTGAAGAACGACCCTACTGAAAAACAACATTAGGTCATTCACACAGTCAGATACAATTTTTATTCACATAATTTTTTACACAGTTAGATCCTTTTTTATAAATTACATCTTCATTATAAAATACAACTAGAAGCTAAGTGACAAAAAAATGAACTTAGGCTTAACTAGAAGCAATCATGTGCATCATTTAGAAAACTTTGTTTCGACAGTTGATGCGTGGCATATTAATTAAGAATTAATGAGGAAGGCGCGCAATTTATTTTTAAACGCTTTGAAATACGAATTTCTCATGGGATTTTATTCCAAGAGGAGGAGGCTCGAGATTCCAGAGAATACTATATTAAACCATATCGTTACCAGAACAATCACTGGGGCTTGACTGCAGCACTCAAAAATAGGGTTGCCGCGAGTACCCGTACACTCGCGAGTACTCGACTCAAAAAGTTACTCAAGTAATTGTTTTGTTCTCGAGTACTCGCATAATTCCAGTTTTCCAGATTATAGTGAGCACTAATCAGTCACTGAACAATAAGAAAATTAACGAGCATCTCTGAGCATTATTGAGGAATAGTTATAATTTAATGCAAAATTGTAAATTATGCATGCATACAACTTCGCATTTTTATAGCGCTCTATGAGAACTTGTCTATTACACTTTGAACTCTTTCTCTTTCTGCTCCTCCTCTTTTCCCACCTCCTCCTCCTCCTCCTTTTCCTCCTCCTTTTCCTCCTCCTTTTTCTTCGCTACTGCCTCTTCCTCTTCATCCTCTCTTTCCTTCTTTCTCCTCCTCTTCATCATCTCATTGGTCCATCCCTCTTTATTCAGCTGTTAGTCTTCTCTGTGGTCATCTATTCGTCGATCACAGAGGTGTGCGCAATTAATATCTGAGGCTCCAGCCACTGCATGACGATACTGCAGGTCCAGAGGAGGAGCAGGAGCAGAAGCAGGAGGAGCAGGAGGGAAGGAGGAGGAGGGAGGAGGAAGGAGGAGGAGGGGGAAGGAAGGAGGAGCAGGAGGGAGAAGGAAACATCTGTGAAGATTAGGAGTAGCCGACGAAGATAAAATGATTCACAAAGAATGAAAGTTCGAAAGGACCTCATCATGAGGAGAATCAAAGAGAGTTGGCGTGGGAGTAGGAGGAGGGAGGGAGGGAGGGAGAGAGGGGAGATAGATGGATGGGAGGGAGAGAGGACAGAGGAAGAGAAGAGGGAGGGGAAGCAGGAAACACCCCCGCGGCTTGAGCCTCAGTGGGTATCGTGTTGTATCGGTTGGGGTTCGCAAGTGAAGCGCATGCAGTGAGTGACTCCTCGGACCATTGACCAGATCTGAAGGAGGCTGGTGATTCGGCGCCAAGATAGCGGAGGAAGATGCCTCTGCCTTGCCTCAGCAGCAGGCCACTGAGGCCAGTGGCGCCTTTCTCGATCAACCGCAGCCAATGGCATGCGTCCATAGTTTGACGCGCAGGTTAACTATGGAAAGCCGAGACTATCAAAATAATGTGGTAGAAACATTGCTGCATCTGACCTGTGATGTGCACGAAGAAGATGGCGCCATGATTTCTATTTCGCATGACTAAGAGTTTTTTCAGAAGTGGTCCCTTGGTTAGTCCATGGGGCTAAGATTCAAGATATCAGTGATTGAAATACACCTACATATCGATTAGAAACTAAGCTAACAGCTCCTTCTTTTGCCCCAAATAATGAATAAGGCCTAACTCCATCTATGATGGTTGCCTCAGTAACGCAAATCGACATCGAAGACTACCGGTCGTGGATACCATAGAGGTCGCTCTAGGCCAATTGACTAGCTTTAAAGCTCCTAACTTTAACTTGACGCTGTACCGTATCCTGCGCTTTAGAGAGCCAGAGTGACGGGAGACTTCGCACAACAGCAGCTAAGAAGAGCCCAACGCGCATGAATAAGCTGGTGCCCTAAACGCTTGGTTTTCTAGAAGCGCCGCGTTGGAAGTTTCTACGATTAAGAAGCAGAGATGAGTGGCTTATCAATTTGATTCAAATCAATTGGCTAATTGATGAAACAAACGGATAATTATTATTCTATTGAATAAGCCTTGTTCTAGCTCTAATTCTAACCAATCATCAATTTTGCAACTAATTCTAATCGTAAAGCTATTAGCTGCTCGATCATTTGGAGGCTTCATATAGCGCCTCTTCAAGACATCTACTCAGAAGCAATTAGATCAACGTTTCTCTGTGTTATGCTTCTCACTTAGGCTATATTACTGCGCCCTGTGCTCAGGCGACTGGTGAAACAAATAATCCTGAATTGCTTGAAGCGTTCTTTAATTAGGCCTACATTGAAATAAAAGCGATAGCGGACGGAAGAGCAAAATTAATGAGGAAGTGTTAAAGAGGCTGGAAAGGATATGTTAAACAGATAATAATGTTTATCTGTTACACAGTATCCTTGTCAGCAGAGGCGGCGATCTCGTTTGATAGATGGAGGGGCACACCCAATTAGAAGGGTAGGGAATTTGGGGTGGGGACACACGTATACATGATGTGTCCCCTTACTGTAAAAGGTTGGGCAACTTGTTCCCCTCCACCCCAGGATCGCCGTCCCAGTTTGCCAGACGACCTTCACAGGATCTCTTGGACCGGTTGAAGAGCGCAGTGATCACGCGCAGTCTGTTTCTTGCTAGCCATAATTTAGACATTTATCGAACGGTTGGTCTACACATGACAGTATACCCAAGGTTTGGTCCAGTTTCATACAGGGCTACCCAAACTTTCAGACAACCTCTGATCTGCACACCAGGTAGATCATCTTGCGATCTTTAGCAGGCCTCTGAGACAGTCGGCGTCGTATTAAGAAATCATAGAAATGAGTCAAAGCGATCCAAGGGTTGTTGTAGCCGAACTAATCAATGCTTAGAAACAAGATATTGCTTCATCAGACACGATTTCAACATGCGGACCGAGAAGATTCGACTGATTCCATACGGCGGAAGATAAATAAGGCTTTCGAAATTTGTGAAAAATACGTTATGCAGGTCTATAAAGCGGAGGTAAATACTATAGACACTCACTTGTTTGTTATTAAAAATAGTTTTAGGCTAATTCCAAATAAAAAACGATATTCAATCTCCTAACACCTAATTGATGCTCCCTCTCTTTCCATAACAATTTTCCTATTCCACCATCGTCTAGATTTTTTTTACCCAATAACGGATTTATACGTGCCCCGTGCAGTGTGTGCCTGGTCCCATATTTCTGATATCTTACTGTTCGTGCAACGGGGTTGGGCGCTCATATAGATGCCTGCCTAGGGTGACAAATTACCTGATGCGTGATGACTGCTCTGATTGTGCCCCCAAAATATCAGTGAATGTTTAAATCCGGAGCTGAATGTTAATGCGAATATCTAACATATCAATATGTTTTCATTGATCCCAGCAGAAGGACATGTGATTGAAATGCATTGTATTGATAATCAACGGGAATGTGAAAACAACAGGGAAGAAAAGGTCCTAAAGCGACCGGCGGTCCCTCTAGTGACTCTAGTCTGGCTACCCCTTTCTTGGAATAGCGGAATAACAAGACTGATTGAAGACCGTGAACTTGACTTGTTAAATAGGAGCCTTAGGATACGATAGGCCTAAGTGCAGACATGCTATTCATACGAATTTGTTAACAGGTGATTATCATTCAATCTTTATTAAAATTACGAACAATATTTGTCAGAGAGACCAACTTGCCATTTGAGTCAACCGACGTAACATAAAACCCCATATAGCATGTGATAAAACCAAGTCCACAAATGCCCGGATGTTGGGTCACTTTCGGTGCTAGGTCGTCGTCTAGGGGTCATTGAGTTCACAATTAGTGTCCACATCGTAAATGGGTGGGTGAGGGCGTGTGGTGGGACTGTGGGGTCATGACCAATCTTCGCCGAAGGGATCGACGCTTGTTATACAAGCACTTCTATCGGTTCTATCAATGAAATTGCTGTTTTGTTGCCAAACGTGTATACGTGTCTGCGAATGTATATCAGCGAAGACCATCTCCTGAGGCTATTCAAGCGTACGCCATTCGACTACAGACGAACACTACATTCTTCAGGAACTCTAAGGTAGTATATAGAAAACTGTAGGCTATAATTTACCGTTTATCGCAATTTATTTAATTAAATAGGCCTATAAGCTGCAAGGTCTATTTGTCAACGGTAACAGGAGCTGCATAAGAGAGATTAGCTCGAATACAAAGAGCTATATAAATTCAATATTCTGATGAACTCAATTCGCAATACATGAGTGGTTTTGCCATGTCGTGTAGGCCCTATTAGTATCAATTATAATAATATGCATGACATGATTTTATTGTAATTCTTGTCTTGATCGATAATGCAAATCTTAATGAACTAATCTTAGTCAATCAATCAAACTTAATAAAGTTTCCAATTTTACACGTCCCCTTGACTTTAGCTGCGCATAAGCGGTAAACTCGGAATGCGCTAAATAATTCACATTGTACGTAGCTTTGCGTATTCCGTGAACGTGCTGGAATTGTTAAATGGGACGGCATTGTTACGAGTTTGGCGTTCCATAGCCTAAGGCAGCTGTCGCAGAGGGTGGAAGACGTAACGGCGTGGAGACACCTGTTGTCGTGAGATGGCGCTGCCTAGCAGACAAGTTGGCGCGCTGGGAGGAGGAGAAGGAGGCTGATGCCCGTTGCCATGAGGATAAATAAGCGAGTTTCGGACCTTTTCAGAATTATCATGGATTGTAAAAGTCACGAGAAGCAACTATGAAGGCGTGCGTTGCGTTTTGGACTAGTTTGGCCTGCTCGATTCTTGGACTGTACCGCATTCATGGTTGGTCCTTGTTTCTTACATCTACCAATGACTACCATCGGCCTATTGTTGATTTTATAACTTGGAATAGCATAGTAATTTACGGTAATAAACGCTTTTCACCAGGAAATTTATATTGCGTCGCTATTTGAAGATTCTGAGTGACGTAATTTTGTTGATCAGGAATTTTTATTGGGTAAGTTTCTGTGCGATTCGATAATTTTAAGTTTAGTAGCTCCTTAGCAAATTCGGATCCCAGTCTGATAGGGATCACCGAATCAGTTATTGTAAATGATCTTTCTCATTCGGCGGAACAAGTTCCTGTTGCGGATGTTATATATCAGTACGGGAGATCAATAATAATAATAATAATAATAATCTTCGTTTAATTTCAAATTGATAAGAACAACATTGATTCTGTGTATTGCTAAGAAATTTCGAGGATTTACATTATATGACGATTTTACAGTCGTTCCACAAGTGAATTACATTATAACACTGCGCTCATTTAAGCAGAGATTAGAAAATGATTTTACATGACATGTCTTCAAATGGTAGAAAATTGCTTTAATGTATTTCTATCTTAAAACTCAGTGAGTTGGTAAGTGAGGTTTAACCGACTAAGCGAACAGACCAGAAGGCACAGTAGATGAGTGGACTGTTAGTAACTCATAACACAGTGCACAAGCAATAGTAATTCACATGTGACCCAATTTGGCTAACAGTGTACATGCACATAGTCATGTTTGCTACGATGGCAGGTTTTGAATGCAGGCACCTTCTTCGCCTTCTCTGCCTTCTTTGTCTTCACTGCCATCTTTGCCTTCTCCACCTTCTCTGTTGTGTCTGGAGTTTGCTTCCAGGTGCATCAGATGAAGCAGAGATTTTGCTGTTGAGTCTAATGACATCTAAGAGCAGGTTGTTGGTTGTTTTTATATTGTTGTCATGTTTGGACATCCGCTAAATCCTTCAATGATCCTTCACCTCATAGGACCATGCGTGCATGTGACTGGAGGAAGCTACCGTCTGTCTGTTGTTGCTAGAGAGTGTAATCAATAATTGGCTATTTTAACTGCTTTGCAGGGTCACATAACTTACATGTAAGATATATATGTTTGAAGGGTTTAGTAATTGAGCCGTACATTACAACCAGGAATGAAGGAAGAGTGCACTGGAATAGGGTTAAGGAAGAATGGGTTGGAGAGAAGCAGAAGTAGGCTTGAAATGAAAATTAGTGTACTAGAATAAGAGGAGTTGGCTTGGGAGAGAAATAGCAGAATGGAGATAAAGAGGATTAGGATTTGGAAGGAAAGAAGAATAGACTATAGAAGAAAGAGGAGTATAGGCTTCTATATATATAAGAATGAAGAAGTGGACTGGAATGAAGGAGAAGTAGGCTTGAAAAGAAGAAAGAGTAGCCTGGGAAGTAATAGGAGTCAGTTTAGAAGAAAGTGTGGACTGGAAAGGAACAGAATAAGCTGGGTAGAAACCATGGAATGAAGATTAGTATAATTAAAACAAAGAAGAGAGATAGACTTTGGAAGTGAGGCAGAGCTGTCTAACATGGAGGGAAGGAGTCAACTGGGTATATAAAGAAGTACATGAAGGTGGTTTACTGTGGCATGCGTTGAACAAAATGAAATTTCTACTTTGTTCTAACTTGTAAGCTGGGTCTCTTCATTGCACTTTGTAAACATGGACCATGATGATGACGATGATGATGATGATTATGATGATGACGATGATGATTGGATGACGCACAGGCGTGAAGAGCAGTGGTAAGCGTAATCGATTCCCTCTACCCCCACAAGGTTGACTAGTCCTTCTGCTCGCTAGGACACCTTGCAGTATATAGATAGATTCGAATCCTGTAATAACTTGTGTTCATTTGTTTATACTATTTTTTTATCACTCTACTGCCGTGTCAGTTCCAATGTAATTAAGCAAAAATTATTATTATTATTTTTAATATTATTAATTATTTGTGTTATTAATATTATTAATAGCCATAAACACGTGTACATTCGCACACAGTGAGTACCTTAAGAGTAGGCTGGCCACAATGCAGATAGATGTCAAAGATAAAATACAATGCATTCTTATACACAATGCCTAAATGCCAACATAGGCAACGCAATTTCACAAATTATACATGACGAACACACACATGTGATAGAAACGGGTGCTATACAAATGTTCAGTCACAGTTACGAGTATGATGTGAACTGCCACCTCGTGTGACGGTGTTCGTATATTGATGATGATATGTTTGAACATTCGTTCTGTAGAGACCTGTGCGTCACTGTATCCCAACGTGTGCGCTGCGTTGATATCTGTCAGTAATTACGCAGACTCTGGGTCCGTTGACAGTGTTGCCCTCCGTCGTTGGCTCCGTTGGCTAGGCGTCTCATAGCTGTTTCAGGCTGGAAATCTGAAGCTGCCCAGCGGCTCCATTCCTGTACGTGTTACGCAGGGTGATGAGGGTTCTGCCCTAGGCGAGGAGAGGACGTGAAGGGGGAACGGAGAGAGGGTGTTCTTTTACGACCACTTGTTGGAATAATTCCCACCCATATCATCTCGTAATTGCTGCTGCTGTTGCTGCGGATGAGGCAGCCATAGCTACGAAGCCATAACCACATCCTTTTGCTGGATGTATAGACCTACGCGTGTTTGTGTGCCTGTCTCTGCTCGCATATGTCTCTGCTTGTCATATTATGGCTGCCAAACAGTTGCCCTAGGCATGTGTGTGCGTACCCGTTCGTCTGCTTGTATCTGACTGCCTGTCTGTCCGTCTGTCCGTCTGTCTGGCTGTCTGTCTGTCTGTGTACCTGTCTGGGGCTGACTGTATGTTAGCCAGACCTGGCAACGAAGTAATTAAGATGGAAGCCCGGCGTCGATTGGTCGATGATTGGCTGATGGCATTAAACGCTCAGCCTTATAAATGTGTCCATCAGGTCCAATTACTGTCAGTTAGGTCTCCGACTCCCTACAACACTCTCGCCTCCCTCCACTCTCTGCCGCCTCCTCCTCCTCCTCCCTCGGCCTTTGACGTCTTGCATATTTTAGTCACCGTGACGCGACCGTCACGACGTGTCACTGTGTCACGGAGACGAAACAGTCACTTGCGTCAACATAGCCAAAACCATCCTGCCAGAGTCCTACTAGTTAAACGCGGCAGCATTTTCCCAGGGTGGTGGAGAATTTGGTTGGAAGGAATTAAGAAGTACCGGATCAGACTAATGGGAGTGATAGCTGGAGTGGATGGTGGAGTTTCCAAAGAGGTGAGATAAGAAATTGATAAGCAACAGCGCTTATTTTACTTACCAGTGGTGAGAAGGCTGAGAGAAGAGGTAACGGAGAAGGAAAACACTCACGTCCAACCGCTACCTTGCCTCTGATATTAAATTTTCAGAACATTAGAGCCAGTCCTCAGCCTGAAAACAAGAGAAGAGTTGGTCGAATTGGTGCAGATATGGCAGTCATAAAGAAAACAAGGCGACAGAAATCCAATGCAAATCAGACAGAAAACTCCGGAAATAGGGGGTCATAGGCCCGGTATGACATCAGCGTTTCATTAGACACGTACGGGTATTTAGAGCCAGGGAGTGTGAAGCAGAGACCAGCATTGCATTGGACATCTTTGGGTTTTTGACCCATGGACTTGAAGAATAATTTTTTGAGAAATCGAATCATCCTTTGTAGGGTTGCCAGGCGTCCGACAAAGACACATGTTCTCCCTTTTGACCTCGTGTCCTCTATCGGGTAAGCAAAGATAAAAACGAAAAAGCTTGGTGAATGTCCGGCTTTTTTTAACTTTGTGGTGTTGGGACTAATTGGGCTATTGACTATTTTTATTTTGTGACAGTTTTTATCGAGATGGCACTCACGTGGTGTCCCTCAGTTCCAATAAAAGCTAAAGAACTATTTATTTATGATTTTTATTACAGCTCAATTTTCGCCGACGTCTCTATAGTTCATGATCTGAGTATTGTTACAATGCATTAATGGACTGTCTGTGGTGAAAGTGCCAATTTTTTATACAATACACTACAGCTAGACATTTATAACACGCTTTAACATGACAAGTCATGCACGAAAGTGCACACACGTTTCGACGACGCAACTGCAGTTGTAATGCAGCGCAATTGTGCGCGAAGGACTTGTTCAAGGTTCCTACACAGTAACTCCTCTAACAGTCGAACCCGCTCACTCAGCGCACACTGAGTGTTACTGGCCGACCTTCTCTAACCAATCGACCACTGTGACTCACGTCTATGTGACTTCGTCTTTTTGTTACTTGGGAGACCTTTTGATTCCGCAGTGAAGCATTCCATGCGCTCTCTTTTGTACTTCTTTCCAGATTTCTGTGTCCTCCTTTGGCAATCCGTGAACCTGCCAGCCCTTAGCAGATTAAGTGAATCTATCGCCAGAAGTCAAAAGTAAAATCTTCCATAGACGCTCGACCCAAATTTTGTATATTAAGAGTACTCCTTGATAGACAGGGTGTTGAAGTAACCAAGAGCTTTGACGCATCATGTAGAGTTGTAATTGTGTTGACTTTGAACCTAGGTTTAAGAAAATTGTTGTATAGCATGCTACTCACACCTGGCTTCTCCAGTCATGCTGATTTTTTTACCAGACTTTTTCCAATGGATTACTAATCTGACTCTCCATTTGATCCGATCATAGATTGGTGTCTTGTGAATCATGATAATGCCATCATGAAAGTCATTTAATATTAGATTAGGTGTGTTTTAAAATTCGAGTGTCTAAATTGCATGCAGTATATTTTTGACATGCCTTTTAACAATAGTTCGCCCAACAGCAAATGTATCTGACAATGAATTTACACAGGTCTACACTATATAATACTGGTTTATGTGGCCTCCTGTGATAGACAAAAGTGCCTTGATATAGATCTTAGTGTTTTGTTTCCCAATACGGAACTATCGTCTGTCTGTCTGTCTGTCTGTCTGTCTGCCTGTCTGTCTGTCTGTCTGTCTGCCTGTCTGTCTGTCTGTCTGTCTGCCTGTCTGTCTGTCTGTCCGTATCTTTTGGACACATGTTTTTGAGAGTGTAAGCACCTCAGCCAGTCGCCGTCTAAGTAGAACGGGAAAAGAGAATAACGGACGAAGAACCAGCGAAGATATCATCTTAAAAGGCTGCCGAGATGTCAGGTTTTTTCCAGGGTGGAGTCTGATAGACAGATAAGTTGCCAGTTTATGTTTGATGCGGAGATAGCAGCGGAGCATGTAACAGCTGCTGGACCTGGTAATCAATAGGTGTAGCTCCCTTGTCATTCGTTGTTGTCGGTGAAGGGGATCTCCTCACCCCCCCCCCCCCCCACCCCAACCCCCACCCCTACCCCCCACCACCCACTCCTCCCGCTTCATATTCTGCAAGTGAACTTCGTTTGGGACTGGATTTGTAGGAGATATTCGGCTGCCTAGAACCTGATGAGATTATCAATGGGATGACGAAAAGGCTCATAGCTGCAGTCTCAGTAAAGCAGGTCTCAATAGAGCCTCCAGCTTCTAAAATAAATGGGTTGTGTACAGAAGTAAGACTATGGCTTGAAATTGGGCGGATGTGATAACGAGGCAGCTCAGCTCTGACATTATGGATCACGGAGACAGAGACAGAGACAGAAAGAGAGAGAGAGAGAGAGAGAGAGAGAGAGACAGAGAGACAGAGAGAGAGAGAGAGAGAGAGAGAGAGAGACAGAGACAGAGACAGAGACAGAGACAGAGACAGAGAGAGAGAGAGAGAGAGAGAGAGAAGGTCTCATTGGTTATTGGTTACATAGGCAGGCAGGGTCAATGAATCATTATAGTAAGAGATTTGGGGACAGAGCAGAGTGGAGGCAGACCATATGGAGAGAGTGGCCCAATAATAATAATTTGTTTGCTATTTCAAACTGAGTTCCTACTGTTTCATTTACGGGTATGGTATGAACGAACGATGACAAGTCGTTCAATTTCACTGTAGGCAGTCATGCAAGCCTTGCAAGGCGCCCGTTACGTCGTACATCTATAATTAACCAACGGCGCCGCCTAGCGAAAGAAGGACTAGTCAGCCTTACGGTGGAAACAGGGTTTGAACTCGATTCCTCAGCTCTGCATGCCAGTTTGGTATCGTTGCTCTAAGGCCCCTATATACGTGACTTAGAAGTTCACAGCTCGACTCCAAGATTACTCCTTAGAGTAATCTTGGGTCTCCTCTGCAGCAGATAAGTGTTGAAGGGAACAATTGCATCTTCTACCAACACAATGAGCTTTCAATCCATGAATAGGGATAGTGATAATGATGATGATTATGATGATGACGAAAAAGATGATGATGGCGACGACGATGGTGATGAAGATGATTATGGTATTGGCAACTGATGATGTCAATGTTGAAGTGGCAGAGAGGGGGTGATGATGATGATGATTATGATGATGATGACGACGACGATGATGATGGCACAGGTTTTAAAGTAATCAGTATAGACAATAATGATTGATGCCAATAGAGTTTGTTTGTCCGTGACCATTCCGTAACCATCCCACCAAATGGCTGCTGTCAATAACCGTTTCACTATTGTCAATGTCTGTGTTTGCAGTTCACTATGTTCTGTGTTGGCGTTTCACTATTGTCTGCATTGGTGTTTCACGATCATCTGTGTTTGGGGCAGATACCTAATTAACGGTTTTTTAATTTTTCAGCCTCTGATTCTTTGCACTGCTGTGAATTGGCCGACTCAGCAACCTGTCAACAGTCATGTCGTCAGGTAGGTTAGTGGGAAAACCAACAAATGGGAAGAAAATAAATCTCTCATTGTAGGCATGTTCTGCTGCAAAAATTTCTGACAGTTATTTCTGTTAATTGCAATCCTAGTCCTAAGTATAACTAAAAATGTGTGAAGTGCAACATTTTCGTTTACTCTATGGTTGAGTTTGCATGAAATACAGCTGAGTGCATCTCCCAGCATAACATTATGTGTATGCTGAATACGTCCTGTTACATTACTTTGCGATACTGAACTCTGTGTAATCAAACGACTGCTAATAATTACACTACTCTGTCTGTTTGTCACACATCTGTGTATAAAGCTGCACCCAGTTGTGGAGACTATACCTAAAACAGGATTTGGAAAACTGGCGAAGAAGAGCTGATTTGGGGTTACGCATATTGTAAAAGTTATAAATAAACTTTTAAGAAAGGTTGAAAAGGTGTGGACTGACAACATTGTAGAGAAGGAGGAGGAGGAGCAGAGGAGACCTAATTGAGACTTAGAGGTTTATTACTGGAAAAAATGTTGTGCAGTGGGAGAAAGTTTTCCACTTGGCACGAAACATGGCAGTTCGGTGAGGACAATAGCATCAATTAATTTTGTAAGAAACGGAAAGGAGCAATAGGGCAGAAATTCTTCAGTGCATGAGTTGTAAACTTGTGGATTGATTTGGATGTTAATACTGTCTCAGCTTTTAAGTGGAGGCAACGAAAGATAAGTATTTGAGGTTAACTTGCGGTTGCTCTAAACATATTTTTAACCACTTTGAACCCTTGTCATGTTGTGTTATATAAAATAATAAAGACCATTTCAGTACTACAATCTTCGTATTAGTACCATAATGTTTACTTTGTAGCATTATGTTCACGTGGTGAATAGTTGGTACAGAATGTGCTAAAAGTATGGAAAAACATACTTAGAGTGGACATGTAATGTACCATGAGGTCCAACAGACAGAGAAGTGGCGACGTCGGACATTTGAACCTGCCTTTGAGGCAGAAACGCAGAGGATGAAGAATGGAGTGGGGATGAGAGAGACAGAGAAAGATATATATATATATATATATATATATATGAGGAGGATGGGGAAGGGCAGGGTAGTTGAATGGTGAAGAGTTCAATGAGGTACTAAAGCTGGCTGAGAGTTTGTAGAGAGTTGTAGGGGTCTTGGTAGGACTTTGAAGTGGATGGACTCAGTCAGTGAAGTGATTTAAGAACATATATAGCGCTCCATGTCTTAAACGCAGCCACGTGGCTGCCACTCCACACATTGCAACCAGAGGCAGCCGGAGAGAGCGAAAGATAGAGACAGACAGACAGACAGACAGAGACCGAGAGAGAGAGAGAGAGAGAGATTGTAAGGAGAGAGACTGTCATCGTGTGTTTGTAGATATCTGCCTCTTGGTCTAAATTAGCCCTCGATGTAGTTCATCACGAAACCACGTTTGAATTTATTTATTTTTATTAAGCAGTTGTATATGTGTCTGTTAAAGATAAAACGTAGAGGAAATCTGCTGAAATCTTTGCCGTGTGATGGCCCGTTGGCCTCATTTGCTAAACCAACAGCGTAGCGTTGGTGGGTGCCTGGCTCCATTGGATAAAACTGTTTGCTTATTGGTACAGGATAGTTGTGTATTAGATCGGCAGATGTCGGCAGGCAAACCAGAGTAACTGAACAAACACCGTCCTATTTATTCACATGTTCCAAACTATAATAACATTATTATTTAATGCATTTTACCATGCCTAATGCTGGCAGGGCAGATTGGAACATTGTGGTGGGCAAACAGCGTATGTTTGATCTGGGTGGACAGCATTTGCCCCAGTGATAATGGTTCGCTCGATTCACCACCACGTAGTTTCTCTCTCTCTGTACTCTTCTTTCTGTTGTTAAAGTCGAGCGAAGTATATCCGTTTGCTAAGTAGAATGTTTTATTCTTGACACGTTGTTGCCAGCGAAGTTGAAAGAGCTGCGATGTAGTATTTGATGTGCGGTGGCGTTGGCCTGGCCTGGCCTGGCAGGGCGTGATTGGGAACAATATGTGGCCTGTGTGTCTGGTGATCACTCTCGGTTCCACTGTGAAGTTGCCTTTGATGTCACTTCTACCGTTTGGCATTCGTGTTTAGGACCCTCTGCCACCTGGAGATGGTTAATGAATTGCAGCCTCCTTGGCAGATGGAGACGCTGCTAGTTCTGCAATGATACATTTAGGTCACGTCCTGACCTTTTCTGCGATTGGTAATGTAATGTCATTCAAGAAATAAAGCATGGACCATAGCAGAAAGCCATTAAAACGTCTCGGCCCACTCTTCTGCTCTCTAGAAAGGTCAAGGTGATTGATTAATTAATTGATGAATTAATTGATTGATTCGTTGATTCTTAATTCTTTCATTGGAGAGATTTATAAAGCGCCATTCAAGGCTATGCTGAGAAGTGCTCCTGTATATCGAACCCAGCAACGCATGGATAAAATGGACAGTTTTGGGTTTAGAATAGAACCTTTCCCATCCGAGGAGTGGACCATGGGGAGCAAATGTTGAGCCAGAGAGAGCCCCTTCCAGACGCAGGGTCTATAAAGATTTCTCATTTGCTGTTGGGACTGATGTTACAGAGTAATTACAAAGTCTCTTGCTTCAATGGTCACTCCAAACTGGTCTATTTGTGTGGATGTTGTCAAAGGAAATTTTGACAAGTTAACCTGCAAGCAGCAATGCTTTGAATGAGAGCCCGAAATCGCAGCTGTGTTGCCTTTTGGTGATTTGAACTGATTTGAACTGATTTCCTCTTCGTCTGAAGCTTCTGCAGAGAGTTAAAATACAGAATAGCAGAGAAACAATGAGTGAATTTAATTGATACTGCTGACCTTTTGAAAATATATCATTTGTTGGTTCTGATTTAAAATCACCATCAAAAACCCACTGGCAGTTTTAATCCTCTTTGAAGTTGTTTCCTTCTTCAAAAAGCCAATTCCTTCTTACTGTTTTCGATTTATGGAAAGTGGAGAAACAGTCTTAATGACGAAGGAACTCGAACATGGTGTCAATATATATATATATATATATATAATATCATGTATTATATATATATATAGTATTAATATATGTGTATACGGTGGCGTTCATTATGCATGGTCTAAGTATTCGTTACATAGTGTTTCAAACGGGTGCTGCTTTAGGGTCTGCGGGAACCTTATCTTATTTCTCCTCTGGGTCCTGTGACATTATGTTTTAATCTCAGGGTTAACAAAGAGGGAAAGGAACAGGAGCCGTGACCTGTGGACGAATGTCTTTCGTTGATACCAGATCAAAGGCAAAGGCGGCCGCGCTGGCTTAAACCTTCTAGAACCTTTGCATAGTCTACCTCTGCATCCGCTCTTACTGTTGGTGCGGGTACTACTGCTGGCACTGTTGTTTTGATATTTGAGGTCGTAGACACACCTCTCTTCAAAAGTGGAACTTGTGTCTTGTGGTCCTTTGATGGTTGATATACGTGGTATAGTAGGCCCCCTATCATCGTGCGTGTGATTGAAACAGTCTTCTGTCCGTCTCTTTGCCTGTCTACCTTTCCCTGTCCATCTAGCTGCAGTATGCAATTGCATCATAGTATGAAAACTAGGCATGCATTTTTAACCTACTCTGAAGATGTGTTTATGGACTTCGCAAGGAGAGGCCTACCTCGGCGGGGTACGTGAGTTTGCTGCATATCGAGGGTGACAAATAATTGGATGTTAGTACCAGAGGTGGCTGCGATTTTCCCTTATGGCATAAGATTCCTGCTGCTTATAAGGGTATCTTCATCCCTCCCTGGCATGAAGCCAGAAGCCTTGACCTCTCCTGCTTCCAAGTCTGCAGATTGGCTCTAAATACTTCTTTGATGCCAAGAATCATAAGCAAGTTTTTCTAACAACCATCTGGATAACCGAATGTAGTTCCGCTCTTCCCATGCTCCCGTATGGCTGGCTTTGGAATTTTATTCCAGGCATTGAAAACAAACTCATTGAAAGGAAGAACTGGTAAGATCCGTCTCTGGACACATCTACTGGCAAAACATCTAGGAGACAAAACCTTGGGACCATCCTTGTTTATTCTAATAGGACAAGTTATATCCTGGTACGAGTGGGAACAATACCCTCTGCTGGGAAAATCTCCTGTTGCTCCTGTTTCTAAGTCTTTGTATCCCTACCCCAACTCTCTCTCCCTTTCATGAAACTTAAAGCATCCATGCACAGGAGTGTCAGCGCTGTTGAAGAATGGGCAAACTGTGTCTATAAAGCTCCGACTGCAGCTACAGTGTGAATTGTTGCACACGTAGGTTGGTCTGATGTGTTAAAGTCATACACTTCACAATATGTAGCCATCCGTGTCTCATCGTATCAAATTGGAGTCTGAAAACATAGGCTGCTTTTTTATATAAAAACTAGGCATGCATTTTTAACCTACTCTGGTGTGAAAAAGTTTGAATCCTATAGTTTTTGAACAACATTTTTGTGTCATGTTTGACGACTTTAGTTAATGAGAAGATATGCTTCGTTATGTCTGTCAGTTACCAGACACTTAGTGTACTGTGGCGGAGTTTCAGTTGTTTGATAGCTGGAGTGATAAACTGTGGTTTGGGGTGCTTGGGGTAACTATGTCAAACCACAACCTCAGATATTAAATTACAATTGCTACGTGAGACTAATATGTTGTTGTCAGAGTTTAGTGTCTGTCTTTTTTCATAGCTCTTTCATCATGGTTCAGTAAAGGTTTTGCTCAAGGAAAGAGGTTTGCTCTTATTTGGCCTTGGGCCAGATTTGGACAGATTTGGGCAGCTGACCTGCTAATGTCCTGTTAGATTGGTCTGTGGATTCTGTTGATGTTGTGCTTAGGAAAAGAGAAGCTGACCCGTTTCGTGTAGCCCTTAGGCAGATTTCTATCAGTGCCGACTGATCTGGGAATTGCTGGAAAGTCAGAGCAATGTGGAAATGTGGAATATTCGGCCTTTACTTTAAAGGCAATTGTTATTCAACTTTTTACTGCTTCTACTTTTGGCTTACATTGGAGTGGATCACACAGAACCAAATGCGGCAGTTCTCCATCAGAACTGCGGATAACCGATGTCATTCTGAAGCCATTTGGACAAATATGGCTTATCGAATGTTGTTTGCCATTGTACTTCATATCTATCCACTTGGATTTTGTGGATAAAGTTGTCTGAAATTGTGGATGAGTGGAACTGTTCGTAATCAGAATGTGCTGGGGGCCGCTGTGAAGTGTGCCAGGTGGTCCGTTCACACAAGCTTGGACATATATACAGGGCACTGCAGTTTCCATGACAGCAGTATACAATGGCTGTAACAACAGGGCTTCAATGATGAGGTCACTCCAGAGCCTCTCAGCGCTTCCTCTGTATGTGACTTTCAGTCAGATGGAAAAATCTGTCATTGGAGTTTGTCAGCAGTTCATTGCAGGAGGAGGGAGGAGGAGAAGGAAGGAGGAGGAGGGAGGGGAGGGAGGAGGAGGGAGGGAGGAGAAGAGAGAATGAATGATCCCTTAACACTATAAAAGTTACTGGGAAACAAATGCAGATCATCAATAAAATGTTATACTAGCCAAGAGGTAGACAACCAGACAGTGGTATGAAGTGTTGGCGTCTTCATTTTTCTTAACCTCGGCATATGCAGGAATGAGTGACCATTGTTCTCACCATTTCTGTCTGATTGATCTTCATTCAGACTTTGAGTATTTCAGTTTGGAGTTGAGTTTAGCAGTTAGTGGATCAGGCAACATGGTCAAAATAGCCTCCTTCCCTTTTTCATACTGTCCCTAGTACACAACTACATGTAATTACAGACTCGACATAGTTTGTCTAGTTGTCTCTAGAGGTTTAAGCTTCTCCCATGAAGGTCAACTGATGCAGGACAATGGTTTTCACACATTTTTGTTCACGTAATCTAATAATTGGAAAAGCCTGAGTAGATGTCCCTTTTTCGCCTTGCTAGCCATGCCGATTGATGGGTGGTTTTGCTGGCTCAAATCCTCCAAAATATATGCATTGTGTTTGTGAAAACTATAAGGATGAAAAAAATAGGCCTACGAGCATGCGCAGTATAAAACCACGAAAGCTAAGAATCGTGAAATTGTTTCCTGTTATGCTCTATGAGAGTAAATAAGTTTGGTTTAATATTAGCAACATTATTCTGTCCAAGAACGTAACTATTCATTCATGATGTACTAGAAGGTTAAAACGGCGGCGCTGTAACTAGGAGGGCTGGAAACTAGCTGTCTTCAAGATGTGTAAGCCTGTGCTTACTCAGGCGGTTATAACTCAGGCGGTCAGATCCATAGGGAATAGCGGACAATTGTCGGCAGAACGGACGGATGGATTTCAGGGCAGTGCAGACCAGAGATGGCTTCGTCTCGTCTACCGTCATCAGTTTAGCGAGTGGACGACGGGTTTCGGCTCATCGACCGTCTTTCTTTGAAGTTCTCTCCCGAAGATGTCATCCGTCACTCACCGAGGAAGGACGGAGGGAGGGAGGGAGGGAGGGAAGAGGGAGGGAGGGTTCGTGTGTGATGTCATTGTTGCCTTAACTGTTGGCATTGGACTCTCCTGTATTTGCCGAATGTAAACAGATTGTGTGCTTGGCAGTATATGCTTGCTTTCTTTGCTGTCTGACGATACTTTGGCGGCAAGCTTCAAAACTTGAGAGTAAATCGATGCCTAGGCAGTAGCTAAACTCATATGTACAGGATGCTACACAACTCTTCCTTAATGCGTCTAGTATTCGCTCTCATACTGTGTTCAATGCGTGCTTCACCTCTTCTACCAGATACATTTTCATCGCAGCATATTCAATAATAGCTTACTGTATGTTAGGTTTCTCGAATTTACCTCGAGCAACTCTGTAGCAACCCTTGGACAAGTTGCTCACCCACAATTGTGTGCGAGGAAGGCAGCGAGAAACCACTGCACTCACCTCAACCACGGGTGGTAATAACAAAGTAAAAGTAAAGAAATAAAAGTAAATGGACCCACTTTCTTGCAGTGATCTTATCATCATCATATTTTTGAAACATTGTATTATATTTTGCCCAGCATGTGTTAAGGTCTTCTTTCCAACCTATCACACTCTTGCATAGGCCCACCACAAGTTGTATTCTTCACGCTCAGTAAAGTTGTGTTATGGGCAGTTTGTATAAAATAGTGGATGGTTACGTTTGAACAAAGGATTTGTGATATACAGGAACAACTTGATAGATATTTAAGACATTTCCAAAAAAGAATATTTAATTACATAGCAGAAAAGAAATATAAAATGTCTGTGATGTCCATTGGATTCAATTAATCGTAGAATAATTAGAATTCCAAACATTGAATGGTCTGTTTTCAGCCGAAATCAGTTGTCTCTCAGAATCCAATATGTCTGGGAAAAGACCCAGTTGTATGGCAACTTAGTGAGAAGGATATTAAGTAACTGGCCTCTTACAAGTCCCTCATTCATAACAGTTTTCTATTAATCCGGTTGTCCTGTTATGATCAGTCATTCTGTGCCTGTGTCTGCCTCTGTATGCCTCTTTGTCTGTGTCCATAATGTCCTGATCCTATTAGCTTTACAATGAATTTCCTTGTCATTATACACAAAAGCTATCATTCTTAGTCCGTCCATTTGTCTCTGGCCATATTTTAATTTTGTTCTAACTGTACAATTATACACATGCTTTTTTGGTATCTTTTGCTGAAGATCTCTCTCATCTATGAATTCATCTTTAAAGCCAATATTGCTGTTCCTAAGATGTCCTTGATTTGCCAGAGCCAAATTCCGCTTAGAAACAGCCATTTGGAAGTGAAAAGTTGTAGAAGAAGATTTTATGTCCATATAGACTATAGAAGACATTTGACCTGTGCTGGATAGACAGAATAAACGAATAGGCAATACAACTTGGACTAAACAGAGAAAAACCAAAGCTCAAGTCTAAGAAGAGAGGAAGAGATTCCATAATGCATATACTTGGAGTTTCAGACCCATCATCATCACTATAAATGACTGTCATCAGGAACTGGTTTAGGAATGAGGGAAATGATAATTATGCTAATGATGGTGACATTGCTGATTATGCTCATATTGATGATAATAATGTTGTTGTGGATGATGATGATTTATGTTGTTAATGATGTTGACAATTTTTATGGTGATATTGTTGATAATGGTGGTGTTGATGGCGGTGATACTAATGATGATACTACGGTGATGCTTGGATGATGATGATGATGATGACGACGACGATGACAATGACGATGATGATGATAATGATTATGATGAATGATGATAGTGATTTCGATCACTGTTATTTATCAGTGTTATGTTTCACCAGGAGTCTTTCTAAATTCGTTGTTGTCAACTTCGTTTACTGATGTTTTATGTGAAAGGAGATTATTCAGTTATGACAAAGATTTAACCACTTGCATTCCTCAGAATCGTCCGTTATATTTAGGCTTCCCATCTCGGCGGGAGTTCGGTTGATGTCCATGTTTTGAGTACTGCATCTGTTTCGGCTGTTAGTCAGATCTTCCTCTGCTTCCTCCTGTCTGGGTCTAATAAGTTTTCCAGAGAGTGACATTCATAAATCAGGCACAGATGCCTCCCCTCCTTCTATTCTTTGTCCGCGAGACCTGTCCGGCGATGTGCAGGACCCTAGGGCGCCCCCCTCCGTTAGAGGTCAGCCTTCTCAACGCAGCCTCTGCCGCAGCAGCTGAGAATTCCATCATCAAAGTCCCAACACTGGCTGTCAGTGTCAGGTGCGTTTATACGAGCGCCTCCTTCTTCCTATATTAAAAAGACTGTAGGACCCCTCTACAGCCAATCACATGACATCTGCCCCTTTGTCAGTGTCAGAAACCTCTCATATAATATTTGTGTAAAAACTCCAGGGTAGCTATAACATAAACAGCAGTGCCTGTAATAAAAACAATAAATAAGGTGGAAAGTCAGCATGATGTTCCTCAACAGGTGTTCTTTGTCTGTTCCTTCCTGGTGAAGTCCATCTTTTTCCTACCAGTTGAGCCTGGAGTCTGACCTCCCTCGCGATGACCATGGCTACCTCTGCCAAACTGTGGATATCTCTGGAGTCCCTGGCCAAATCAGCTCGACCTAGGCTTCAACGACGATTTTGTATGGCAGCTCCATGATGGGAAGCAACCCAAAGTAACCTTGGGTCATCTACGACCTTCATGGTCATTAATCCGTCTGGCCGGACTGTGGCCTACCCAAGGGACTATTCCGGCTATAGTGTTGGTAAATTACAGACTCTGAGATGAATGTGTTTCCAGTCAGTGTCGGGTTTGTGAAAGGTCGCGAGGTCAGATCACCTAAAGTTTCTTGAGGTCAGGCCATCTCGGGTCATGCGTTTATTTATGTAAGGTCACCACATGTCACATATTTATTGAAAACCGGGCATTGCGTTGGCAGTTCTCTCTCCATTCTGTCACTGTGTAGGTCTACCTATCCCAGTAAATGCGTGTGATGCTGCCCTGAGTATTAACAATGTTGAGATGATTTCATCTTGGCTTGCGTTCTCAGTAAATCCATTTGATTCAGCATAAGATGGGCTTGGTGTAATACGTGGGAATCTCTTGTAACCCGTAGACTCTTTCAAGATTTAGTTGGCAGTCGCTGCGAGTCTCGTTTTTTATTATGATGCTTATTTGGCTATGAAATAGGGATCAAAAGCTTTCCTTAACAGTTCATTTTTATTTCGCCGTTCATGGCTCTGTTTAAGGCTTCAAGTTTCGACTTCCATGCTGTGCTCTAGAGAGTTCCCTGCAGGGAATCATCCTTTTCGGGATCAGAGTCCATCCCAAATTGGCTGAAACTTCCAATCCATCTCAGCCTCCAATTTTAAAAGTCATTGAATGCTTCAATGTGATTAAAACATGTTTGCCACGTCAATGGTCAATGCATCTATTAAATCGGCCACGGTTAGTTGTTGTAAAGTTGCAGGCATTATATTCAAAACTATATTCTGCTAGGTAGTTACTCGAAACTTCGCAAGATGTCTTTCTGAGTGGAATTGGTAGATACACCTGTCGTGAAGACCTTGATGTTGTCACCTTTGGTAGAGGTTTGGATGGAAGCATAGCATCTTTTGGTATATAACCTAAAAGATGTTATGTAAATTCAGAGCACATTGCATGTATGTGGGGCTTTTTTGAGTTTATACCACTTTTGTACCATTCTATTCTTATCATCCTATACTGTCTACTCATTGATTATCTTATTTCAAATCTGCTAATCATCTACTTACCTTCTTTCCAATCTGCTGATCATCTACTTACCTTCTTTACAATCTGCTGATCATCTACTTACTTACCTTCTTTCCAATCTGCTGATCATCTACTTACCTTCTTTCCAATCTGCTGATCATCTACTTACCTTCTTTACAATCTGCTGATCATCTACTTACCTTCTTTACAATCTGCTGATCATCTACTTACCTTCTTTACAATCTGCTGATCATCTACTTACCTGTACAAGGAATGTTGATAATAGTGAAGATACATTTCAGATCTTTGAGGGGGTTGTTCAATGTTTCTACCTTTTCTTCCAGATATTCCTGTCTGGCGATGATGGAGGTTCCGATTCACTCTACCTGGAAAGGCTTTCATCTGACTGTCCAAAATACAAGGTATATTATTACGCGCATATTTTTCATTAAACTACAGTCAAACACAATCAATGGATTTTGTCACTGGCATGCTTGTACCACTGATTTGATGTGTGTATACATGCCAGATGTATGTAGAAGTACTGTATGTGGTATGTACACATATTGCGCTATTTAAGCATGCATATAATTATGTATGTATACATGCATGTGTGTATACATGTGTCTCTACGTGTTTGTATTTGTGTATGTACGTGTATATGATTGTACGTGTGACTGCATTGAACGCTTAATAGTAATTCACTGAGGTGTTTAATAGTAATTCACTGAGGTGTTTCCTGTCCATATTGTCAGCAAGAGACTGATTTATCCAAGAATCTCTTTCTCTGGTTGACAATTGATGTGGTTCCATGAGTCCCCATGGCATCAATGCTCTATTGTCTCAGCTGAACACATTCTCTCTGCTCTGCTGATGAGGGCTAATTTCCTATAGCTTGTCAGATGACTTACTGGGAAAGACAGATCAAGGTCATAATTATAAACTCAACATTTCTGAAGTGATACACGAAAGCTAATCGCAGGGCATTGGCTGGCTTATTCACGAGGGCAGTCCTTTGTCAGAGATGTCCAATGGAGATCTGGGCCTATGTGCAGGAGAGAACAAATTGAGGAGGTACGGTGCTGTTTTGGTTACATTCTAATTCTCTAGGCAGAGTATGTGTATCAACTTGATTTAATTAAGTTCCTTTAATTACTTTTGAAACTCATATAGCTGTCAGCTGATAGTAATATGTGCAGAATGGATTGAAATTGAAAAGATCATGTGCAATTTAAATGATAATGTAAAATTAAAAAATTCAATTGAAATTGAAAAGGTCATGTAAAATTGAAAAAACCATGAGAATTGAAAGATCATGTGAGATCAAAAAGATCATATGAAATTGAAGAGATCATGTGAAATAAAAAAGATCATGTGAAATTGAATAGATCACGTATATTCGTAATTGTAATGTGAAATACATACAAACTACAGTTGGATAATTTTTGCCGAAGCTGTTTCGCTGTCAGTTACATTAAATATCACTTACACGAACGATCAATTTGAAAACTGTCAGCACTTTGTGTATATGCAAACAGAGTTGATGCGATGTGATGGTAATGGGGAAAGCAATGCGGGTGACAATTATAGTGAAAATGTCAATGACGACAGTGATGATAGTGGTAAGGGTGGTGGTGACTGCGTCTAATAAAACGGCAATAATTATATAAAACTGTTGGATTTAATGTCATTCTGTACTAAATGTTGTAGAATTTGAAGCAATTTAGTCCCATTTTATGTCGTTATCTAATTGGCAGTCATCTGACGCTGAACATTTATACCAATCTCAGTTCCTGTACGTGCATAGCTCATCTATCAACAGATTTTGATTTAGGGAGGTGTTTTTAAGTTAGGGGATCCATTTTGGATGGACCCATCTCTCAACTGCCTTTTATGTAGTTAGCTATCCAGTGGCTAACTATTAGGCTAGCAAATATTGCATCCTGCAGTCGTCCAATGGCTTTAATGCCATTAATATTGTAGCCCTATCGGTGCTATGTTTTCATGTATGTCTGTCTGTCTGTCTGTGTTGGCTCATCGGTAACTGTACCTGTGTTTGTCTGTTACAATGTGTGTGTGTGTGTGTGTATGTGTGTGTATGAGTGTGTGTGTATGTGTATGTGTGTGTGTGTGTGTGTGTATGTATGTGTGTGTGTGTGTGTGTGTGTGTGTGTGTATGTGTGTGTATGTGTGTGTGTGTGTTTGCATGTTTCTGAGCATATAAACCGACGGAGATTTTTAGAGAATATCTGGAACCACAGAAAGTTCCACCACTTAACTGTTATGTACCCAGACAGTCAAATCAATTGGTCAGTTGCTGCTGGCCTTCCATGACCCTTATATGGGGATGATCTATTTGACAGGGGGACCATCAACCAGGAGGTCAGTGGGGTTCCAATCCCCACCAGGAGAGAAATTGTTTCTGGATTTCTGCTCCATTTCCATTTATGTAGCTCACCATCTCAGCCATGATGAGAAAGTACACTGTTGAACAGACCTGACCTGCTGACCATACACACAAACCTGTTGAGATTGTGAGGGTAAGAGCTGGTCACCCACCCTCATATGCCAAGGGTAAGAAAATGAAGTCACTAACAATTCATACCCATGGATAAAAAGACCATGGAACTAATTAACTGTTTGCTATTTAACTATTGGACGACGATACCTGAGTGACCGCATCAGACTTTGATATGACACATATGACACATGCTTTACTTTAAACTTTAAAGTATACACACGTTTCTAAATAATAAAATAAAAAAAAGTAAAAAAATATTCTTATTGGGGTTTGTCCTACTTTGGGGGAGGGAGGAATTTTGTCAGAGGGGATTTTGTCAGAGGGGATTTGTCAGAGGGAATTTTGTCAGAGGGGTTTTTGTCAGAGGGGTTTTTGTCAGAGGGGATTTGTCAGAGGGAATTTTGTCAGAGGGGTTTTTGTCAGAGGGGTTTTTGTCAGAGGGGATTTGTCAGAGGGAATTTTGTCAGAGGGGTTTTTGTCAGAGGGGTTTTTGTCAGAGGGGATTTGTCCGTGACCCCGGTAAGACACGGAAATCCCCATAAACGACTTATGCAAAGAATTGAATTATTGTAAAAATTATTATATAAAAACCAGAAAGTAATAATGACTTTATTAGACACATGTGTTATAATAGTTGGATAATTAGCAGATACTTAGCAAACATGGGGCAGTCATGAATGGACAGTATGACATAATCATTTCAGACAAGACTGGACTTTATACAAATAATGGACCACCCAAGATAAACTCAGAAGGTATGTAAAGGATAAGTGTCATTATGTGATATCAGTCTAATTGTTGTTTGATTGTCTGCAACCTATCTACTAATTTGAATCTTATACAGTATACAGTATTTGTATTATATTTTATACAGGGGGGGTTATTGTCCGCGGCTAATTGTCCGGGGGATAATTGTCCTGGGGGGGGTGTATTGTCCTGTCACCCTCCATTCCTCTTACTCTATGGGCCCAATGATTGCGACTGTGAGGGTAAGTCGGCTATTTGTGATTGTGTAATGAAGTACTGACTGTAAGCTCACATTCAGGTCAGCAAACAACAATTTGCAATGCACTACGATGCTATTTGCTGTCAACGATTGCTGACTGCAGCACTCACTGTTCGCTCTTCCAGTCTACTGTGCATTATTTTCCTACCTGATAAAACTCCTTTTCTTAACAATATTTAACATCATGCAGCAGGCTGGCAAAGTGAGATTGCCTCTCTTTGGTTCAACTTCGATGTATATATATATATATATATATATATATATATATATATAATATAAGTTATATATTCCTACAATGACTGATTATGGTCGTTCTGCCTTTTTCTGTTTTGTAAAACGGCATGATGATTATATTTTGTGTTGACAATATAGCATAGTCCCCAAGGTAATACTTGCGAAGAAGATATCTGGGTTGAGGGCAGAATCATCATCGACTGATTGTGTGCCTCTTTTGGCCAAAGAAAATAGGAATTGCGGTCTTCATAGAGCGTTTATTGCTTTTGAGATTGTGATCGGTCTCTGTGATTGTTGATTCTTCTTCTGTGCCTTGTCGTCATATTCTTATTTCTTGTTGGCGGTCAGTTTTTGTCGATCAAAACGATCGAAAGTCATTTGTTTTATGTCACTCTGGATTAAATTGTTTTGTTGTGTGCGTTGCCGACAAAGAGAGATGATGATGATGATAATGATGGTGATGATGATGATGGTGATGATGATGATGATGATGATGATGATGATGATGATGATGATGATGATGATGATGATGATGATGATAATGATGATGATAATGATGTTGATGATGCCATCGATTTTATTGTCGGACTGTACGTGATAGTAATAATATTTCCTTTATTAATTCAAACTATCATGAACGCAGCATGATTACAAGTCAACACATGATTGCAAGTTATTACAGGAATCGATTTAAACTATATGGCACCCATGCAAGGCGACTATCTGCCCTATTTCATACCAACGGCATTTGGCAAATTAAAGGTTGAGTCTACTTTTGGAAGGGTAGAGGCCAGAATCGAACCTGCAACTGTGCTCATCTGTTGTTTTTCGTGCCGTAGTGTTATCAGTAATCGTAATCTCCTAACTTCTATAGCACCATTTCAAAAGCCAAGAGCAGAGAACCAGCTTATTCATGAGAGTTGCATCGAATCAGAGGGGTCCAAAGGGCAGTGCAGAGGAGGTCCAGGTCTTCTTGCCAGAGGGGTCTGAGTAGCTGTTGTGGTGGATGCCGGTTATGGCGAGAGTTGAGAGGTGGAGGATTGGATTAGTGAGAGTATGAGTTCTTGAACCCCGATGACACTTCAGTTTTGAGTGGATAGCCCGAGGGGTGATAGATAGAGGATACTGAGCGAGATGATGTTGGGGATTGGCAATGATGGTGGAGGAACGGATTATGTGCTTTATCCTAAACCCCCTCCCTCCCAATGGGACATTCTGTAGGCAGTTCTCGACATGTTTTCCTTCTTCTGCCTTCCGGCGGAGTCCTTCCGATTGAGTCCCAGATCCGTTATCTGAAGTTCTGATTGTCACACGCTTAGATGGTGAGAAGTTCTGGGTCAAACCCTTTGCCCCGATTTAATGATAATTCTGCTTGGGGCAATCGTTTGATCAGAGGAGAGTGTAAGCGTGGTGCCAGACGGGAAATGGGAATCTGGCTGCCGGGCCCCACCAGACGCCGAGGGTAACATCCTTGGCTCAGCTGATGATTATGATGGTGGTGACTGGTGGATTGCAGTTCTGGTATGTCCTTAGTGAAGAGGTCGGTCGGCTGCTGCTGCTGCTGCTGCTGCTGATGATGATAATGATAGTGGTGGTGGAGGTGGAAATGGTGATGGATGTGGTGGTGGTATCTCAGTGTAGCCTGATGTGCCACAACAGATGGAGAATCACTTTCCCACCTCTGCCGTCAATCCACCTACGTGTATTTGTTCACTGGAGTCTTTTTTTATTATTATCATTATTTATATTATTTATATTATTTATATTATTTATATTATTTATATTATTTATATTATTTGTGTTGTTCATCTGTTCAACTTGTTTTTTGTGCATCCTTTCTAGACTAACTCTTTTTGGATATCTTTTTGATGCATAAGTCAGGTGTGTTTTAAATTAGTTAACTATGTATGTATATGGGGAGCATAGAGTAATAGATATGGGGAGCATAGAGTAATAGATATGGGGAGCATAGAGTTATAGATATGGGGAGCATAGAGTTATGGATATGGGGAGCATAGAGTTATAGATATGGGGAGCATAGAGTTATAGATATGGGGAGCATAGAGTTATAGATATGGGGAGCATAGAGTAATAGATATGGGGAGCATAGAGTAATAGATATGGGGAGCATAGAGTAATAGATATGGGGAGCATAGAGTAATAGATATGGGGAGCATAGAGTTATAGATATGGGGAGCATAGAGTTATAGATATGGGGAGCATAGAGTTATAGATATGGGGAGCATAGAGTAATAGATATGGGGAGCATAGAGTAATAGATATGGGGAGCTGGCATTGAGTAATGCACAACGCACTGGGGCGCAAAGCTGAGGAACCAAGTTCGATACCTGTACCAGCGGCGCTAGTTAAACTAAATTCGATATATAATGTAATGGCACTAATGGGCGCCCTGCTATATAACCTAATGGGCACCCTGCTATATAACCTAATGGGCACCCTGCTATATAACCTAATGGGCACCCTGCTATATAACCTAATGGGCGCCCTGCTATATAACCTAATGGGCACCCTGCTATATAACCTAATGGGCACCCTGCTATATAACCTAATGGGCACCCTGCTATATAACCTAATGGGCACCCTGCTATATAACCTAATGGGCGCCCTGCTATATAACCTAATGGGCGTCCTGCCTGGCTATCAACATCATTCATTCATACTGTGTCTATTATCGTACTGAGTTGTTGTCAGTTTGAAAATAAACGGAAATTATTATTATTATTGTTATTATTATTATACATGGTTTTTTGTATAATTAATTTAAATTGGGTCTAAGCAAGAGTTAATCATTAATTAATTTTAATGATTATATGTATATGTATTTTGTTAGGATTAATCTAAGACTACTTGTATAATGTGGTTGAAGGAAGACATTTGAACTTAAAAACGTAAATAAAACTAATAATATGAACTAAATAGCAACTAACCGGCAATAAATCTTAATAATAACTATTAAAACGTAAAATAATGAATTATGTTAATATGCATTTGTTATAACTTATTGGGGAATACATTTAATCTGGGGTTGTGGAAGTTGATGATTAACCCATAATTTGTTCTTAAACTGTAAACTATTAAAACATTTATAATTAATAGCCCGAGTTTTATTCTTATTTCTTATCTGATTATAACGTATTTTAGTATTTATTTGTAAATATTTATTTGTTTTTCTAGAATTAAAAAATTCTTAAATTTATTGTTCTCCATTGTATATTGGGGAGCTACATATGTAAGTGTGTTTGCCATGGGAAATCTCTTCACTCTAGTTTTCCTAACTGCAATGTGGCATGATTGCATTGCTATGGTTAGCTAAGGACATCTGCATGATAACCTATCATTTAGGGGTTTTCATGTCTTATCATTTTGTCTTATCAACATAAGTCTTGTATCTTCACTCTTCTTGGCTTTTGGAACAAACTGTCGTGAAGCCTGAGACATGAATTTTTTTTACTTTCTCTGTCTATGATTCACCAGAGATTAAAGGTCGTTCTATTAGATAGAATAGCTTGAAGATCATTCTATTAGATAGAATAGCTTGAAGATCATTCTATTAGATAGAATAGCTTGAAGATCATTCTATTAGATAGAATAGCTTGAAGATCATTCTATTAGATAGAATAGCTTGAAGATCATTCTATTAGATAGAATAGCTTGAAGATCATTCTATTAGATAGAATAGCTTGAAGATCATTCTATTAGATAGAATAGAGTGGTGTATGTTATTATGAATAGAATGCTTCTGAGTAGATGTCTAGTGGGGGAGGAGGAGGATCATGTGCAATTGTGATTAGGATTAAGATTCCATATCTAGGTATACTCTGGTGGTTGGAGGTGGTTTTCAGAGGCTGACCACTGACCAGTGGTTGTTGATGACCTGTGGTCATTTGTTTGTGTCCAGCATGACGTCTCTCGGGACGAGGTGAGGTTTGACACCACAGAGGAGTTGGTTAAGTTAATTGATGGATTCACATTTTAGCATGAGAAGGGTTAATGCACAGTATAGTACGGTATGGTATGGTATGGTATGATATGGCATGGTATGATATGGTGTGGTGTATATGGTTTAGTATGGTTTGGTTTTGTATGGTTAATGGTATATGGTTTGGTATGATATGGTTTGGTATAGTATGGTTTAGTATGATACGTGTATGGTTTGGTTTGGTATGGTGTGGTGTGGTATGGTATCGTATGGTATGGCGTGTCACGGACGTCGTTCACCCTATGCAGCCCATCGAGTAATCTTCGGCTGATAGCTAGAACTTGCACTGTATCGCTTTACATGAACTTGGAAATTAGTCGGAGGCTGAGAGGATGTATTGCAGAGGTCTTGAAAGTCATAACACCAGTGGTACATCAAAGGGCTTTGTCTGTTGCTTGGCAACTGCATCAGCAGCCGTTTCCACCTCTTGTTCGCTACCGTCGTCGTGTAGTTTTTAATTAAAAGAAAACCTGGCCACAGGTGCAACCGATGCCGGCCTAATGAGTCCTGACTCTGCCGAATAAACGGAGAGGGTTCGCAGGGAAAGGCGTTTAGGAGGTAACTAAATCTCCTCCTAGAGGACGACTCACTCTCAAGGAAGGAAGGTCGAACCTCTTTAAGTGCTCTCTCTCCGTCGATGCTACAAATCACTTGTCGGCTGTTTAACACCCATCAAAGACAGTCAACCGTGTTAGCATGGAGGAGCACCAACAGGGTTCACTGAGGTCTTATAGACCATATCCCTAATAGAGGAAGAGCAGAAGCAAGAGGCTGAGTTACAGAGACCCAAAGTGCTTTGTATGTATGCACCGTTGTATAAGTACAATAACCTCAGGTTCACAACTTACTAATCCTTCTTCGTCTCCAATATAATTATTAGCCCAATATGTAGGAGTTGATGCTTTTGCACTCAGGTAAAAACACACCCTGATCTGCTGTCATTGATAATGGCTTATGTAATTAATTTTGTATTATTATTATTGTTAATAAAAAAATATTGTTATTATTACGCTTTTGTTCGGCACTCAATCTAATTACGAAGCATCAATCAATGTTGCAGAAGAGTGATTGTGTGTGAAGGACTTGTTCAAGGTCGCCAAACAATGACCATCTGAGAGGGAGGTTTGCATCCATTCTGTCAGCTCTGTAACCGTAAAGTACCCTGATTACAGCTCTAACCAATGGACTATGGTGTCCGAGCACACTTGGCTACAACAGAGAGAGTGCATCTTGTAATCGTAAATGTACTCAAAGTTGTAATTATAGAGTACTTCCCCAAGAAACTGCTCAGTGTTGCTCCATATCTGACAAAAAAAGACCATGGTGACATATATACAAGGGTAGCGACAAATATGCCGGTTCTAGGCTGCAGAGCAATCATGGGCCTCTGAAGAATTTTTAACGAAGCAATTGACTGCAGCAATATCGTTTTAATACTCTCCTAAGTTAATTGCGGGCCCCTCAGGCCCCTAAAAATTTCCGGGCTTCTGGGCATTTGCCCCTTTTCTGCCCTCTTTTCGAGGGCAGAAATATCTATGCGTATATAAGCATAGAAGCCGGGAAAGGAAAGGGAGCCAATGTCGCAACTTTGCAAGGCAGTCTCTTACGATTTGAAGAACGTTTCTGACTATCTGGAATCTGTAACGTTGCGTTGTGGGGAAATGGATGGATGGGCAACCAGAACAATTTGTTATGCACAGCAAAGAGACCTGGGATGGACAGAAGACGCGGAAATATATTGAACTCTAAGATGGGATGCAGTACAACGGGTCACACATTGGCATGAGGAGAGTGAGCTTTTGCTCAGGCAACTAATGCGACTCTTCATCTCCTGTTATGTAAACGGCTTATCTCCGAACTTTAGAGACCTACTAAGTAGCCAGATGAGTTGCAGCATTTAAGAAGTGTAAATGTAATCTCCAAACTTCTTAAAGTTTGGCGATGCCACTTGAGAGCCAAGGGCAGAGCGCCAGCTTATTCACTAGGGATTGTTGTGAAAACTAGAGAGAGGCACACACAGATGGTGTTGCCACAGTCAAACTAAGTGCACGGAGACATATATATTAGGGTAGAAATGACCTCAAGAGAAAGCGGGTTGGTTATAATGTGGATGGGTTACGGATGTGAGTATGATATAAATATATTCTATATAATGGCTTATACATTGCATGCTCAGCAGAAAGTCAGTTCCTGGTTCAGGGCCATAGGCCTACAAGCACAAAAGTGGAGAAGGAAGCATTTGGAAAGTGAAGCTGCTAGTAATACAAGTTTATCGCTTGGAGCTGTCGACGATTACCAAACCAGATCGGTTTC
Organism: Bimastos eiseni; assembly: GCA_959347315.1. NCBI lineage: Eukaryota > Metazoa > Annelida > Clitellata > Crassiclitellata > Lumbricidae > Bimastos > Bimastos eiseni. The sequence continues at coordinate 59,714,695 of OY365806.1, read as the reverse complement.
AGGTTTTTACAGGAATTTACCCAGAGGCAGTTAGACAATAATATTCAGGTGGAAAGGTCCGTTGATTTTTTTAACCGAATGCATCTGAGGCATGACTGTGACTGTGTGTATGGACATTTGTGATAGAACTGGTGAGTGGAGGACCCTGTACAGACGAAGGAACCTGGTGTTACACTGCAATGAAGGCGGTGTTAGTTGTAAGTTTATCTTCCTAAGAGAGGAGTTAGGCCTATGCTGCAATGAAGGCGGTGTTAGTTGTAAGTTTATCTTCCTAAGTTAAGAGACGTCTAAGTGAATGCTCTTCAGAAGTACTTAGTGCGTTGCATGCATCAGCATAACTTAAAATGTTGGACGTCTTCCAAACAAGTCAAATGCTTTTCTTGTTGGGATGAACCGAACTCAGCTCAGAACTCGGTTCGGTCAGAGTTTCTTAGTACTCTGCATAGACTCGGACTCGGACAAACAATCGAATTTTTTAATGTACAAAGCCACAATCAACCCAACTAAGACACAAATATGGTAATTTTTATTTACAGAATAACACTCGACCTAGATAAAACACAAATACGGCCACTATCAGTTCTTACTAGTTACTATTTCCCAGTGTAAACTAAGAAATTCATGAAATGTGTGCAAACTGCCAGGCTAAAAACGAAGAGAATGAAACTTTTTTTAAATATTCTAAACTCGACTCGGACACTGCAAAATTCAACTCATAAAACTCGGTACTTGGACTCACCAAGAAATTCAAACTCGGTTCATTGCTATTTTCTTATCATTTGTACAAACTTCAACTTAGGCCCTATAATTGATTACAGCTGCCATCCTTTTGGCAGAATTTATTTAAAATGGAGTTTAGTAGTTTTCATATTCATTAGATGATTATTATAAAACCTGAATAATGCAGTAAATCGTGTGGAAAAGATAAGGAAACTTAAGTAAAGCTTCAGGTACAAATATTTACTCGTTGTAAAGGATTTCCAAGTAAGAACAAGACTATCAGAAGCTGTCAATCCAACGACAGTTGCATTTTACATTAGCTGTTCATTTAGTCAAACTACATTGTGAGCATTTGACTCGCATTGATAAAGGCTACTTGCTTACTTACTTGCTTAACGCCCATGCAAGAGTGCTCAGTCTTTTAGAGCTTGGTGTAAGGGTGTGGCCAAGTAAACATTTTGAACAGGTGTAATATCAATTGTGTATTGCATTACACAGCATTACATTACGTCATTAGGACAGGTATGGGATTATTACTTAATTCTGTAATGCGTTGGTGAAAATGTGGCTTTGATTGCCGGTCAGAAGCAAAGACACAGATGATTTGAGCAAATAATTTGCCATTAATAAGACAGTTGACTGTCATCACGTGGTGGTCGGCTCACATCCCTGAACGATGTTGAACATTACACAGAAGACGACGACTCACTGCCCATTCATTGTTGATACACACAGATGAAAGTGATTGATGCTGATAAGCCAAGGATGATGAAGATGGAATGTGGAATCATGACAAGAGCTGCGAAACTGGATGATGGCATTCTTAAATATTCCACCAAAATGCCCAAATTGATACGAAGGTGGAAACTGCTGTCCAGAATCAAGTCAAGGAGATGAAGCTGGAAGAAGACTCTTTCTAGCTAACCAGTTTGAAGGTGGAAGTTTCATGGCTATAACTGAGTTGGTTGTTGTTGACGCATAGGCCTACCTAGAAGAATGTTTCTCTAGTCGGACACAGTTTCTTTAATCATCTCACTTGCAGTCGAAAGGAAAAATAGGGTCTTTTTTACGCTGTTGTGTTGTTCTAAGCTGTTGTAAGTGATCATTGGTTCATCTAGAAAAGAAGAACAGAAAGATTTTCATATCCACCAGCAGTATGTGCTTCTCTTTGATCTTCTGGCTTCCATGAAGATATATCTGACCGTCCTGGAGGGAAGGAATGCCTGGTCCGTAGTCCGTGCTTGGGATCCTGTTGGTGCGGACGACTGATTGACAAGAACAGATTTAGAAAGGAAGAAAGAAAACAGATAAAACACCCGACAGAGTTACGGGTCACAGCCTCAACGCGAAATGGACCTGCTGATACCAGCCAAGCTGGGGTTACTGCAGCCTGTGTGTGTGTCTGCCTTCCTGCCTGCTGTATGTAGGCCTGTATGTAGGCTGTATGCCTGCTGCTACATGTACGTGGGCTGGGTGTTCAATCATATCTTAACCCCATCTCACTTCGGCAGATGTCTTTCTCGTGTGATCTTCCTGTCAGAATCTTTGGCAGACACTGATTACCAGAGCGATTAACACACGATAAAACTGTTACTCCGTTGTTTCTGCGGAAGGCTTGAAAGGCCTTGGCGCTTAGGTCTGCCTCAGTCTCTGTGGTTCGATATTTAGAGGGTTTTCAACTGGGAAATCCGTGGATTGTCGATTATTTCGCTACGGAAGTGTTTATTTGTGGTTGCCAGCTGCAATTTATAAGTTGACGCCTTACGCTCTAGAAGTTTTGAGATTACGAATTACGTCGCTTTGATATACATGTTGACCTACAGAATGGTTGAAACACACAAAAAATAGGAAAATATTAATTTTATTTGTCAACGAAGGATGAAAGCTGAAAGCGTGAGGGAAGGGTTAAGTATATTTAAGATACAGAATGGTTAAAGAACAAAAATATTTCACTTTAATCTGTTGATGCCGACTGAGAAGCAAAACTAATGCAATCTATACCAAAAAGTGGAGGCAGCACTAATGCACAATGCTTGGAATCTATATCAAATGTGTATGCGACACTAATGTAAGCTATACCAAAATGTGGATGCAAGACTATATAATGTAATCTTTACCAGTATGTGGCTGCAAGGCTAATCAATCGTCTCCGAAAAATGGTTATTTATTTTATCATTCACTCACTGGTAATGTTAGTCTCTTTTTTCAAATGCAGGAGAAACGACTAGTGTATTGTTTTCTGATTGGTTAGTTGGCAGATCGCTGAACCCTGTCAATTGAGAAGTTCGGGGTTAAAATCCTCACCAGGGCAGAAATCTGGTAGGTCCCTATGAGATTTCTGCTCCATGTGGGCCCCTAGCCAGCTGTGATGTACACTGTGATATGGCCAGGGAGACGATTGGCCAGCCTCCTTTGTATGCCAAGGTCAAGAAAATTAAATTGCTGACTCTTCATACCCATAACTGCATCATGACTAGCTTAAAGACTTCTTCTTAGGTGGTAGGTCTACTGGTTATAAGGCTCTTGAGGAGTTGATAGCGGGTTTTGCCCATAGCCAAAGTCCTACAACATTAGTCTTGTCAGTAAAGTACAGCAGAACAGCTGCTTTTATAATTGATTGTGTATATATGATTAATTTAGCATAAATAAGAAATAGCAGTTTTGTTCAAAGTTGGTATCTCGAGCTCCAATAAATTCTTAATATGATATATCATCTTGGTAAAAAAATTGCTTTTTATCCAGTGTATTTAGGTCTGTGTTTCATATTATGTCTACATTTACGGCTAGTATCTGTAAGTGAGTAGATATGATCGAAACTAGGATTTCTAGAATTCTGGAATAAATTTATCATCCATTACCGTAGTGATTACGAGCTTTCAACCGCTCAACCAGAATAAACCGCCCTTAGCCAAGAGAGAATCTGCCTCATCGTCGTCTCGTCTTCCTCCTTTCTTTTCCTCCCACGCCTTCCCTACTTTCTCCTTCCACAGATCGGCCTCTCTCTCTTCATGGATGACTCCCTCGCCAACCTCTTCCACTCCCTCTTTCTGCCGTTCCCTTTCTTCCGGTGGCAGATGATGTTGATTGATTAATGTCTAATAGTTTGTTGTCCTTGCATTAGGCACTCATTAGATCCCGGCTCCATTTACTCCCAAGAGGCCGCTCCAGGCTTTTAACTGAATCTGGATTTCATTTCCAGCCTATCCACAGCTCTTCGGTTTTTCCGTCCAGGACAACTACCTATTCAAACATCACTTGTCTAATGATATAGCGGCAACGAAACCATGATGATCTTATAGCCTTATGGCTAATATTATCTTAATCTCAATATCAGTCTCAAGATTTAGGGCAAATAAATATTCTAAATATTCTATTACTTGTCTGATTATAGCCATACTGTAGCTGTTTATAATAATACTAATAATACTAATAATACTAATAATACTAGTAATAATAATAATAATAATAATACTACTACTAATAATAATAATACTAATTCTAATAATACTAATAATACTAATAATAATACTAATAATAATAATACTAATAATACTAATAATACTAATAATATTAATAATAATAATAATAATAATATATGATCCAACGATTCAATGCAGTTGCCTTCATAGACTCTTTCATGTAGCTATGATAACACTAAATTGTAAAGATATTATAATATTGGTAATAATAATAATAATAGTAAAATAATGATCATGGTGATAGTAATTATTAGCATTTTTCATCCCATATTGTCTTTGTTGTTATTAGGGCAGTGTGCCTGGCCAACTGGGAACAATGCCATCTGTTATTTCGGACTTTTACCCTACAATCTGTCACAATATGATTGATTATGAATACAATAATAATAATTATTATAGCAATTATAAAATAAAGAATAATGATATTTGAAATTTTCCTCTGAAATTTTGAACATTATTTGCGAGGGATCTTTATGCTTTTATATCTCAATGGTGTATTTATTCTGAGAGATTTCAGATGAAAAATTAAATTACTGAATCACTGTAACTTAATCTTTTGTGTGACTGTCATGATATGTAATTCTTTTGGCTTAACAACAGTAAGCCTAATAATAAAAATAATAAAAATAATAATAATAAAAATAAAAATAATAATTATAGTAATAATAATAAAAATAAAAATAATAACTATAGTAATAATAATAATAATAATAATAAAAATAATAATAATAATAATGTTGATAATGATGATGGTGGTGGTGGTGGTGGTGGTGGTGATGATCACAGCAGCAACAGGCGACCAGCGCGAGACAAGTCATCTCCTTCAGCATTTGTCCGTTGCCCGTTGCCCTCCAAGTCCGAAACTCTATGTCAGTTCTGGACACCTCAGGCTCAAACTGGAGCAATAGTGAGACTAGAGTCTGATTGACTCATGTGGATGCCAGTGATGAACTATTGAGCCACCACCACCACCACAACCATGTCCGATGTATTGCTAACAAATAAATTTGATAATAATTTAAAAAAAATTAATAATGAAAATAATAAAAATAAAAATGGGTAATGTTAATAAAAGCTATGATATTAATAGATGATAGTGGATAAATTTGTTCTGTTTTGGATATTATGATTAAATATTTGGAACAGTAGAGAAACAATTAGGCATGGAAAAATGTTGAACTTTTGATCTATCCACAAGGCAAAACTTTGAATGGACAAGCCTAACCTGCTTCCCTAACTGTACTTATACAAAGCCACGGACCCAATGCTATCCGGTTCCATTTCTCCAGTCAAATGAAATGTATTTGTTGTGGAAAAGGAGAATCTATTCTATGGTGACGAATCTTACTGTATGTGATGCAATAATAGATTTCCTCTGATATATTTCAATTACATTATTGTTATTGTCTAAAGCTTTATTAAGTGCAGAAAATATAACTGAATGCACTATTCCTATTTTTATTATTATTATTCAAATATTTGTATACAATACTAATAATGTTATTATAGTATTGTAATCCTTTTATAATACTTGATGATTAAACTATATTGAGATTGCTTTTGAATTAGATGCCATTGGTTGAGACAATTGACCCTGTGCTCATTTGACAGAAGTACAACTGCCAGCCATGTTTCATACACTGACCAGAGTTGATTTCCTCCAATCTGACTTGATCAGTATGAAATGTTCAGAATAGAGAAATTTTCCAGATCGACTGACTGTCAAACTGACAACAACACTCACTGACTTTTCCACCCAATCTGATCATTTTCCCCATTGGATCAGATTGTAACCATAATCGTAAACTCCAAATTTATGAAGTTTTGAGCTAACTGCTGGGCACCAACTTATTCGGAAGCTCTGATCGCTGATTCTTGGGATCAGATGGGGTCAGTGTATTGTGGCAGGAAGGAGCGAACCAAATGCCAGGAAGGAATGAACCAAATGGTAGGAATGAACCAAATGGTAGGAATGAACCAAATGGTAGGAATGAACCAAATGGTAGGAATGAACCAAATGCCAGGAAGGAACAAAACGAATGCCAAGAATGTTTCAGTTTGTGCATTGAGTCAATCAGTGACGGAGATGCATTGTTACGAAATGCCCCAAGACCTATTGTGATGAAATACCCCAAGACCTATTGTGATGAAATACCCCATGATGAGTGATGTCACACCATTGTGGCACTTTTGTGGCAGAACATATAGACCTAAGACTGCGTAGAAATTTCAAAATATTATGACAGACACTTGTTTTATATTATATATCATAACCAGTGCTGCGAGAAAGTTTACGATTACTTGGCAGATTAATCATTTATTAATTTCTATGACAGTTTTCAACGACTTTAAAGTTATGTGTTGTCCTAAGCTCCCATAGTCACAATGTAATGTAGTCGCTTTGCAGACTTGTATATGTAATCAATTGAGGTTTCTATTATAACATTGCAAAGTATTTATTTAGGCAATGAGCTGCTCACACTTGATTACATGTTTACGTTATCTATCTGCCAACTCTCCACAGCAAATCCCCACATTCCTATTACATACATACTTGCAGAGAACTTCTTACAAGAAACTTCTTTCGTATTGTACTTTGTAAGAATGATTCCCTTCACAAAGTCGACATGATATGATGTCCCTAGATTCCCTTGCCAGACCCTGGCAACATTTGATGGGTCCTTCCTTCTTAGTCTTCCTTTCTGGTTTGCTGTGTCCTCCTTTGGCAACCCATGCTTCTGACTTAACTACTTGTGGGTGAAGGAAGAAGACGCTTGAACTGAAAGACATAAAGAAGACTGCTAATATGAACATTAACATAATTTATTATTATTACATAGTAACTATTATGTGACTACTAACTAGCAATGAATTTTAATAATATAATTAAAAGATAAACAGTGAATAATGTTGATTTATATTTGTCATTACTTATTAGGAGTAGACATTTAATGTGTGACCGCAGAAGTTAATGATAAATTGATAAATTAATCGCTAATTCTTGGTCAACTATTAAAAGGTTTTTACCATTAACAGCCTTATTTACAACATGCAGCCAGTAAAATTTTTATTCTTTTGTGGATAAATTCGAATTTGTTGCTGTCAATTTATCTACTGAAAGTAACAACCAGTCAACTGTTTATGTTTTATGCCACATTCACAAGATAAAGGCCCATTACAAATGCCTTTGTGCTAATGGCTATAAAAATTTGAATTAAATTTGAGTAGCGCTGGGCAGCTGTATTGCAGTTTTTGAATCATGATTTTGTACTCTAAAGAGTTCTTTGTATCTGACGTGGATTCAATTCAGTTTCAATAATATGCGGTTTAATTTCGCTGTGGGTGATTTTTAACAGGGTTCATCTGCCAGCATTGTTTATCTTTTGTATTGTTAGTTTTGTCATTCAGTCTTTCATTTTGCCCTCTATTTTGTGCACACAAAGTGTTGCACTTTACCAGTTGTGATTCGAGTTATATTATGGCACAACTGTGTCGCTCAACAAAGAATAGAATGATGAATTCACTTGAACTCTGTGGCTTATGATGTTGTTTTTTAGCTTCTGATGTGACGCATTACCATCATCGTCGTCTGCTCTTGTGACAAGCAATGCCTTATAGACTATTTTTGTAAAGCTCATTAAAAAAGTTGTCTTATAGCACTCCATACATACATGCATACATACGTACATTCATACATACATACATACATACATGCTCAAACACATGCATGAATACATACTATTATCTGCATTCACGTATACATAGATACATAAATGCTAAATACACAGTGTCATAAGGACTATATATATATATATATATATATATATATATATATATATATATATATATATATATATATATATATATATATATATTTATATATGGAGGTGCGCTATAGTCATTCTATCTCCTTCTCTATCCTTCTTGAAGTCTATTCTGTTAGAATGAGGTAAATCTTTTGTTGTAGGGTCGTCTGGATGGATACTGATATGTTGAGGTGCTAATTAAAGTAGGGCTTTATAAGTTCTCATTTATAAGTTCTGTCTGTCTGTTTCTCTCTTTGTCTCTCTCTGTCTTTTTCTCTCTCTCCCTGTCTCTGTCTCAGTCTGCTTGTCTGTCTATCGCTGTCTCTGTCTCTGTCTGTCTGTCTCTCCACCTCCCTCTCTCTGATCAATATAGTTCAAAGGGGCATGTAATTAATTAGCATTTAGCTAACTCTGCTGTCTCTGCTCTGTCTACTGAGATAATGTGACAGGTTATGAGCCTGGAAGGATAGAGGCAATCTTTGAAGTCACTTGTAATGGATGCCGATTGTGATCTATTGTTTCTGACAGAGAGTGGAATTTAAATAATAACAATGGTTTGTGTTTTCTTTCAGGTTGATTTTTGGTCCTGTGTAGACAATTCAATTGCAGGTAAGAAAAAGAAAGATAACCGATTTTCACAATTTGAGTTTTAAAATTTACTCTAAAATACCTCAGTGATTTCTTATGGTTTGTTTAAAATTTCTTTAACAAGGATGAATTTTTATAAGTTGAAATAGTAAAAATCCATATGCGCAAATTCATTATTAATTCTTTAGTAAATAGCTATAAGTTATTAGTTGATTTAATATTGTTTTTTTTATCAAAGACATTATCTAGATACATACAACAGGTAGGAATTGATTATCTGATCTCTGGGCTAACAGTGCATCACACTAACTGGTAGACGTCATTCGTTGAAATTAGTTTAATTATGACATGAATTCATTACTAAAAATTCAGTCCGCAGATCTAAAGCTTAGCCATTGAAACTATCCAGTGGTTAGATTATGGCCTTATTCAATGTCTGTTCTTGTTCTTGTTGTGAGTCCCAAAGGCAACACTAAAAAAATGTCTTGGGTACACAGATACTGACAACAAGGAACTGAGTGGAAGTATGTTTCATTTATCTCTTGTGGCTCCATTTGCAATGCATGACGTCATTGTAATTGCAAGACATATCAGTTGTTGGTTACATCCTTAGTAAGGTATTGCTTTGTTCCACTTCAGTCTGTGCATCATTAATCTTCTAAGTGAAATGTTCTCTTGGCTGAGTTCAGAGTTTCTGGAAGAGCTCCCAATTTCCAGCATTCCGTGATGTTTGAGTCTGAACAGCGATTGTCTCTCCCTTCGAGGCTGATGTCGTCATTCTGGAAGAGCAGCATGTGCCTACGCATATCGATTGCGTCACCAGTTTTTTGTCTATTAAAAACTGTCGTGCACACACAGTTCCTGATGACGATCAATCATCCAGAAACCGAAGCAGTAACATATCACTCTTTGGCTCATTCGCTGCTCTTGCTTTGTTCTGACTTCTGAAATGAAGAGACATGATGACGATGATGATCTGTGGGAAGAGACATGTCAACAGAGCCCAAATCAAAGCAGATATCAATGACCTGAGAGAAGGAGGAGAAGGAACTCCTCCCAATCACCATCTAGATGATCACAGACACATCGATTTTCTTCTTTCATTTTCTGGCTGCTGTTGACTGTGTCGAAATTATTGGTTTCCCTCGTCGCTAATGACTATTGGCTTTCGGTCTCCAGTTTCGGCTAGACTGGGATTTGATCAGGAGTCCCAGTGTCGGGATTTCAAAATTGAGCTGGTTAGGTTGGTGTCGTCCTATTGTCCAATATTTGAATTGAGTTGGGCTTGAGAGTGTATACATGTGTACAGTGTGGAATTACGTCATGGATGAAATGATTGAAGTGCAGCGACGCCTCCGTTGGACTTGATTTGGATCTGTTATCTTTAATTCTGCTTCATTTAAATTTGAGCTGCCGTTCGACAAAATCACATTTGACTAGTGGGGTAATGGATCTACAGATAGGTTCACCTCTGTTCACTGCAATCAGTTGAGAAGTTTTCCACTTTCAGTCACTTTCAATCAATCAAGTTTACCACTAATAGTCAGTTCAAGCATTTAAGCATATAAACGAGTGTACTCTCCTATTTATGCATGACGAAAACGGGAACGAACTAATAATATATGTACTAATGATGTATTATCTGCATAAAAGCATGTATACAGAGTGGCAGCGGAAGAAGCAGCTGTTCGGAGGGAGGGTTGACCCTCTATTCGGAGGGAGGAGATGGATCCCCTTTTCGGAGGGAGGATGTAGATCCGTTTGGATTTGTGCTCTCTCCTGTTGGCAGCTAATCCATTGTACCCGGATTGTGTGCCTTCCCGGGTTAGGCTGCTGCCAGCTTGGCTGAACTGGTGGCTCCTCCACGATTAGGGATTATCTCTTCCCTTTGACCGGGAGTGAAAGCACTCGGCCTTTCTTTTGTCTAGTAATCAGTAACAATCACTCATATTTCAATGCAACAGTAAATAAGCATTTGCAAGGTAACTGTGAAATATATAAACAAACTTCATTGTTTTTAGATTCTTAGAAATGTTAAATTGGTTATTGAGCTTTTAGCAGTATAGCTTCTTATTAGACATGTTTGTTTAAAAATACTGGTGCTAGATTCTCAAATAAGATGCTCTGATTATTCCAAAATCAGCTGCTAGATTTTCAAATAAGTTGCTGGATTCCAAAACTCAAACTCTGTCCTGCTGCTGCTGCATTTCAATTGGGTCAGTTTGATTCTTATTCCAATCATACAGAGTTAACCATCTGTGATCTGAAATCATCACTTCTATTTGGTTGTAATGACGTACTGGTAGACATCAGCTGATGAAACAAAAAGCCGGAAACCTTTATCGTAGTCTGACATTGGTATATCTCCTTTTTCGACACTGTTCTGAGGACTTCATTTGGGTATATACATGTAGGTCAACCATACACACATAGTTGCATATGATTTTTTGTTTATTTAACAAACGTATGTATACAAATGTTTGGCCTAACCAAAAAAATCATCAGTTGAATTCCATTTCATTTCTTAAGATGGAAAAATATGGTTCTCAGTTCTGGCCCAAATCCAGGTAATATGCATCAAAATATTCTGATTCGGTACTTGATGGAGACCGGAAACTTTTCACCCAGTTATTCCTCATAGATTATCGCCAAAGTGATGATGACTGATGATTTTAACAATCCTGTTCCTCTCTTTAAAAGTCAAAGCCTTCCAATGATCATCTTGTCCTTGATCATAACCATGGAGTCTCATTGATCATCCTGGACTCGATCATGGACCAAGCTTTGCCTCTTTGTCTGGGCGTTGCTGCCATTCATTGTCTCCAATGTTTATCTCTTTTAGGAACTGTTTGTTGAGACATGTTTCCCTTCCTTTCACTCCTTTCTCTCTCCGTCTCTGTCTATAAGCTTGTGTCTCCCGTTCTATAACTCTCTCCATTCGTCTGCATAAAAGACGCCTGCCACGGCACACAGAATCTTCCGCCACACAGATTCCCGTGTGTACACATCTCTTCTGTGTGTGCTGATGGGGCTTGGCCAATGCCGCCTTTTGTTGGCTATAAAATGGCGACTACTTAAGGGAGTCTTCCTTCATGGGGTGAGTAGTTAACGAACCTTCTGGATTCTTTCATGAGGGTATTAGGTGAGCAATTAGCTACCGTGTACCTGTACCTCTACACAAAGGCATTCACTGCTTGGACTGTCAGATTTTATGCTATTTAAGCAGCTGAGTTTAAATGAAGCAGAAAACGACACGAGAAAGGCGTTGAGACTTTTCACGGGGCTACGATGATCGGGTCTTAATCCGTCATTTAGAACTGGCGAAGCATGCACAGTGAATGGAGATGGTCTCTCCGGGAATCCACGAAGATTAGGTGGACAAGAAAAGAAGTCTTAGGATGATCAGGGCTTTCAGTGTCGACCCTGTTAAGTGTCGTTAGGTTTTGAAGGCGTAACACCCTTAGCATAAGGACTAAATTGTTAGGGTACATTGAGTTTGTAGCTATCCGATAATAGTGAACCGATTTGCTTGGTAAAAAGTGAGCTTAGTGGATGTTATGATTAATTTGTGACAGGACGAGTATAACTAGATAGAGAGAAGGGAGTCATTAAGTGCTCTTATGTATACATGTATGTGTTTGTATTTATGTTTTGTATGTCTTCGTGCAATTCTTGCATTTTCTGTATGTATGTATGTGTGTGCGACTGTACGCTTGTGTGCACGTCTACATGCACGTATGTATACATGTATGCATGTATATATAGTGTGTGTGTGTGTATAACTGTATATATGTATTCATGCTTTCGGTTACTTATAATATACTCACCATCTAAGAATGACAGAGGCGCTGAGACCTATTATGCCGTCGGAGAGTCCTGAAGTGTTGCTGAAAAGTCACAAATTGTCTAGTTATTGATTTTTGTAAGATAGAAGATAATTCTGCTTTTGAACCTTTGTTTCTCGGTATTTATTATCTACTTTGGTCTTTGGTGGCTTTCATGGAGGAAATCAAGTGTAGAAATGAATTGTATGGGAGGGGCGGGGGAGGGTGTTGCCACGACACTTGTCAACAGCAGAGGTTCCGATGGGGATGGTATACACAGTGGCCTGAGGGCAGTCTGTCAGTTATACTGTCTGCCTGCCTGTCTGTCAGTCAGTCAGTCAGTCAGTCAGTCAGTCAGTCAGTCAGTCAGTCAGTCAGTCAGTGTAGTATATTTGTCTCTCTGCCTGTCTGCCAGTCAGTCAAAGCCAGTCTGTTTATCTGTCTGTCTGTCTGTCTGCTAGTCTGTCTGATTGCCTGTCTGTCTGTCTGTCTGTCAGTCAGTCAGTCAGTCTAACAGACTTCCATTTAGATTTAAAAAGACTGCAATTTTTCTCGTCTAAGCTGATTCTAGGGACTGTGTCAGTCTGTCCAAAAGCATCTGTCAGTCTGTGTCTGTTCTGTCTGTATATCTGCTGCTGGTCGTTGCTCAATGTATCTGTACATGAATTGCTAGGATTTTTCTGTTATTTAAACAGATAGATGTTGGGATATTGGTTATTATTGTAATTATGAGGTAGAGAACAGAACAATAACGACAGGACAGATGATAGAATATATGCCACATGAAATGCTTTTGTCTGTAAATTGATAAACGTCCTCATTTGAGTGAAGTCAAGGTCTCTAATGTCTTATAGCTTTAGGTCCCTGCATACTAATGTCTTTGAACTCTGCCAGTGAACTCTGGTGGTCACTATTTGGCTCATCTTACTATAATTCAGTTGTTAAATGTATTGATAAATCATCAAAGGGAAGCAGTCAGATGGTTGGCCTATGAAGACGATGATGGTGGTGGTGGTGGTTTTGGTGGTGGTGGTGATGGTGATGGTGATGATGCTGAAGCTGGTACTGATGATGATGATGATGATGAAGATGACGGTGATGGTGGTGGCGGTGGTGACGACGATGACGATGGTTGTAGCCGTAACAGTGGTATTGATTATTGTGATAGTGATGTTATTGATGAGGTAGTGGTAGGGATGACGATGTTGGTGATGACTTTGACGAGAGTGGTTGTGGTGGTGGTGGTGGTGGTGATGATGGTGATGATGACGACGACGATGATGATGATGATGATGAAAACGATTGTGATGAACATTGGTTTCACCTGAATGTTGCCAGGAGATGACCCAAGCTGTATGATGTGTTGAGGTATGAGCTGGGAATAAATGCCATGTCCTAGTTCATTACCCGCTTCATTTCCCAAGAAGCGGAGTAAGTGTAGACACATGACGACCTTTACTTGGGGACCTTTACTTCAAATGCCTAGTTCTTGGATTCAACGTCAGTGATTTCAAACAATTTCTGGGACAGATGATGATTGTTTAAAACGTTTGACTTGAAATGACGTAGTAATGACGTTGGTTTGACACCGTGTCACGCATTTTTTCCTTCTTCTGTCCGTGGTGTTATACTTTCATGTATTCAAAGCAGTCTGTGTGGCCTTCTAGAATAAGTTACGAGTATATTAGCTGCTTTGATCTAGTGTTCTTTTAAGTTCTGAAGACTATTAATGACTTATGGTGCGGAAATATGCCTCATCCAGGCATGCGCAAACGTTTCTGACGTTAATTGTAAGAACTACATAACGTCTTATTTCCGTACGTTTAATCTAGAAATAGTTTCGGTTCACTCACCAGATGGTGGAACTAGAAAGTTTTCTTTGACTCGCTAGGCGTCGCTAGAGATTCGGCTCGGAGTGCATACAGCGGATGTCAACATCGTTGTGTAGAATGGATTATTAGCCTGGTTTAGTTCAATGTCGTAGGCCGTAGGGCAATCATTCTTAGCCTCCAGATTTTAAGGATTATTTCGATGGGTAAAAACTATTCAAGTATATTGGCTCTGATCTCTTGCCTTTGACTACTTTGTAGCGGAGTTTGCTGCTTGGCATTTGCATCCCATTCAGTTGAATAGTCTTAGAACCAAACAATTTCACCATTCTGAATGACTAAAAAATTAATTATATAAATGATAGTCGGGCTGATGACGACGTCGACTGCGACGACAACGATGACTATGATGATAAGACTAATAAATGAATGATCATTGAAATGGCATCAGTTGTGATGGCATTCAACAATGAGGCACAGGACATTGGACTGATTCGATTGAAGTGAATGGTTACTAGTGATGGTTTTAGTTATTCATTGTGAAGGAACTGGTGACTATGTGAACGTAATCGTAATCGTCATCTCCAGACTTCTAAAGCCTTCAGATGCCAAGTGCAGAGCACCATCTTATTCAAGAGCGCTGACAGCCGCTGAGAAAGTGATTGAAGTGATTTCTTCGCTTATTGTCGTCTGTTTTTGAATTTTGACTGATATTGAAGAGATCTGCAAGTATATGGTGTGCTGGTCAAGGTAATGGAATTTCAACGAAGAGGTCGGCGGTGGAAATTCCTGCCAGAAGAAAATAGTTCTGAGACTTCTGTACTACTAGCGCCCCTACTGAGCTTGACTATCGAGAGAGAATGAATGTTATGTTGTGCGTGAGTTCAGATTAAGTGACGAGGGAGAGGACTGTTCTTCTGCCCTTATGTGCTCCCTTGCAGTTTGAATCAGGGAGGCAGTCTACCTAATCTGGATCCTCTTTGTTTATACGTTCAAGTAGGGTTTCCTTAGTTTTATAATCAGTCTGGTCATTAATTGGACCACATCTGCGCTTATAACTTTACTGTGTGGCCACTGTATTAAGAACAGGCAAGCAGAACTGGGTCTACTATAAGTTGGCGACTGCATTGTCAGGTTTGCTATTGGCATTTTCGTTCATTGGCCTCTTCCCTATTGGCATGGTCGTCCATTGGCCTCTTCCCTATTGTAATGGTCGTCCATTGACCTCTTCCCTGGAACAACCATCCTTCTGCAAGCACAGATGTCCCTTTGGTATGTTTGTCTGGATGGTACTTTGGCAAATCATCTGCTATTTCTTTGTCCATATATATCTGACCATCAGATCGACTTCGCGTGGCAAATGGCGCAAGGCACGATCTGCAAAGCGCGTTGCACTGAGCGCTCTGCAATCGGCAAGATGCCAAGATATTTACAGACTTTCGATTTGAAGTAAGACAGTTTTCCTGTGCCAGCAACTGGTCGAGCTTCTTCTGTAAGACAACCTTTTTGAATTTTCTGTGCATTGTCTTTGGCCAATTCTACCTTGATTTTGCTTTTCTTTTCATAACCTTTGTTTTCCCTCTCAGGCTCTCAGGGACTCAGCCCCTCTGACTCAACCCATCTGACTCAACCCATCTGACTCAACCCAACATTCAACCCTGTGATTCAATCCATCTGACTCAACCCATCTGAATCAACTTCTCTGATTCAAAAAATCTGGCTATACCCATCTGACTCAACCCATCTGACTCAACCATCTGACTAACCCATCTGCTTTTGTCCTGCACTTTGCTGTGGAGTAGAGCATTAGAAATTTGGAGTTTGCAGTTGCGATTATGATAGCGAGGGGGTTTTCGGTGTAGTCTGTTGCTGTTGTTCCCAAGTCATTACTGGAGTTACATCAATTTATAGGAAACTGTACCTACTCCGTTAAGTACGCCAGTGCTTTCTTTTGAGCACCATATTTCAAGAGTCTGCAATACTATTGTTATTAATTAAGGCTGTTAACGATTAATTTCATTTTAATAGTTAACTTTTCAAAAATTACCGATTGATTAATAGTTAATTTTGATTAAATCATAAAAATGTGTATGATTACATTTGTCAAACAAATTAATGACATTTCAATTAAAATTCTTAGTTACTGAATTTAGTTACATACAGATAATAACAGCCGGCTTTCTTGCTTATACTGATGTGTTAAATCCAAGACACGCAAACAATTTGTCGCAATGAATGCAATAAATGTTATCAGCATTTTCGATATTTCCGTTAGCCAATAATTTAAATCCAAAATGTTCATGTAATCGACCTGATATGTGTTTATATATTTAATATCTTGATTACTATCCGCCGCAATTTTGCAATGTTTGCGGTATATGTTGTTTCTTTCAGACTTCTGGTACATGTTAGTGATGGGCGGAATAATCAAAACGATTAATCGTTAAAAAAGTTTAATCGTTAAAATTAATTAACGATTAATCGATTAATTAATCGTTAATTTCGACAGCTCTATTATTAATATTATATTTTTCTGAGCAAATATCTCCACGAAGTGTGAATCTGAGGAGGGGTTAGTCAGCCGCTAAGTGAAAGAAGAGCAGTTAGACATATGCAGATGTTTGAAGCCAACGATGAATTAGTGAGGGCTGAGGCATTTCTTGATGGAAGAACAAGAGCTGAAGCGTAGTCGATAAACATTGATGGTCGGCTTCATTTCTTAGAGTAGCCGCAGAAAATGCATGAGAAGAGTCCACAACATTTTGCATGTACATGGTGGGAGTAATTGGGGGCTCAGTCAAGGTTAGCTACTCTCATTGTTCTTGGCGTTATTATTATTATTATTATTATTATTATTATTATTATTATTATTATTATCATTATTATTATTATTATTATTATTAATATTATTATAGTCATCATCACAACCACTAATATATCACATCATCATTGTCATCATCGATCATCATTGATCACAGTCATCATCATTGTCATTGTTATCATTTTTATTATAATAATAATAATTATTATTATATTATTATTATTTTTGTTACTATTGTTATTATCATTATTATCATCATCCTTAGTATTATTGTAATCATTTTCCCCATGTAATTAGTTTATGTACGTATATTAGGTTTCTGAGATCTTGTACAGATGATTTGTAGACTTCAACTCTGGTTGAAGAGGGAGGAGTATGATGTTGCTTGGCTTTCCCTTTCAACACACGTGATCTGCTCTTCACAGAACAATCTTCGGCCTGTGACGGGGGGGGGGAAGGGGAAGGCGAGGGGGAGGCAGGTCGGCAGAACACTCTGCTGAGGTCTGCGTCATTTGAGTCTGTTGGTAAATATTTGAAGTTTATTACATAAACTGACCGTATGTGCGTTCAGTTGGTCAGATGCGCTGTCTCCTGTGTCTTGCGTTTGTAGGTGGGTCACACTGTCTGTGTGCCCCACAACGATGTTCGTGTGCCCCCACAATGATGTTTGTGTGCCCCACTGGAGTGGCATGAATGGTAGGCCTAATGAATGCTAAGGGTAGTTGTGAGCATGATGTCTAGAACAGGATTAAGGCAGCCTAGTATGGATGGAAGAACGTAATAGGTGTATTGTGCGACACCAAAATGCCAATTCATCTCAAGGGAAAAGTATACAAAACAATGGACCAGTGATGAAAAACTGTGAACTGATGATGTATGGAGTAGAGGCCTGGACGCAGACGAGGGAAGAGGAAGGGTTATTGGAGAGAACGGATCTAAGATTGCAGAGGTGGATGTTTGGAGTCTGGACATGGGATTAGAAAAGGAGCGAAGTCATCGGAAAGACGCTGGGAGTGGCAGATTTTACGGAAAATGGTTTTGTCACGTGATGAGAGAATGAAAGATGCATTAAAGGAATCTTGAGAGCAGATAAAACTGGACGCTGCAGTCGATGACGGAAGAAGAAGTGGTGGGGAGTTATGATACAACAGGACTTGAAACTTCTAAAATTAAAGACAGAAGACACAGGCGTCGGAATAAAGTGGAAAAAAATTTCTCTGTGGCTGACCCGTCCTATGGGAGGGATTACTTCAAGCCGGAAGGATATATATATATTATACATACGTATACATACTTTTAATATATATGTATATATGTACATTCTTATATATGGCTGTAGGCCTACACAGCGGTGTTTGTGTGCTCCCGCGGCGGTGTTTGTGTAGAGTGTAGATCAGTAAGCATATCGTGTTCGGTTTTTATGGGCTCTTTGTCGTCAACGCCATTTAAACCTGAGCCATTGATCTGCGATCTGTCCTTTTTTGCCCTGGTTGTTGACTCTGCTATTTGGGGGTTGTCCGGAGAATGTTGATCAGGGTCGTGGTAGGATCATCCTAGCGAAGGCTATCGTCTCTGCCGCCCTTGTTCTCCCCTTCATGGTTACATGCAAATCGGTAACTTAGTTTTAGGGAAAGTTAGATGTGTAGTAGAGGTCTGTTGTTCACCAGAGTAGTCTTGATTGACAGCTGTTAGACAGTTTTGATTGACAGCCACTGCAGATGACCTAGATTTTAGATTCGAAACGTGGGATATTTCTGCTTATTTCATTGAAACTATATAGGAAGATATAATTTATTTTCAGTGGAAAATTCTAAAGAGGCTTGGTTTGTGTTTAGTAAAGAGGCTACCTTATCTTAATTTTGCAATATTTTAAGAGCTTTCGTTGCATTGTTATTTATGACTGATCATAATTATTAACATTTACCATTGAGGAGTCAGGATCTTGTAAGTTGTGGAAATGTGAATGTCTTGGAGCTCTGTGCTGCATTAGGTGGCACAAGCAGATTGTGCAATCCATTGATTGATTGAAGGCTCATCCTTCGGACTTGACTGAGCGCAACTACCCTCCATTAGGTGTTTACCCACACTTGTTTAATGCTTCAGTGTCAGATTCACTGATCTTTTGGCCAGAATAAGTGCAGTTAATAAATAAGTAAGTATTACTAAATGTCAGCTGTGCTAAGCTTGAAATGTGATGCTTCTCCTTTTTAACAATCTCTTGCATCAAATTGTTAGTTTGTATAAACAAACAAAGATAATTGCAGAGAGTAACGGACCAGCTTGAAAGGCAAGAGATATTTGTCTCTGACTGTTTTAATGTTTGGCAAATTAGTAAGATTCTAGAAACGGTCGAGATCATTAAACTTCTTGCAGAATTGAACTGATTATTGGTTGCTAAGCTTGTATACATGTACTATAAGATATATTAGGGGTATAATTCAATTAACATTCCTGCGACTTTTCTGATCTAACGCTATTCTATTTTGATGATGAACCGGTGTAAAGAATTCAAATCCTCCCCTTAGTAATCTTAATTCGATTTCATATTGCCTCCATGGGGTTCTCTGATTGAGCCAAAATTCCTATGCTTAGAACTAATCATAGTCTATTGAATAATAAAACATGTCAGGCACACAAGACGGAAAACTAGTTTCATTATGTGAAAGATAAAAAAGTAGAAGGAATGTTAATTGTTTTATACCACTAATGCATTGGATCAAGAGCATCTCATATTACATACAAAAATTAAGATATATAAAGAGTCAACCTAACAGAAAGTAAAAAATAGAATGAGTAGGCTTACAGGAGTGAATATTCATTAAGGATACAGAATTACAGCTTCTCGATTAATAATACAGTTCACTATTTAACTCAGCAAAATAACAATAATTTAACAAATTGCAGGCTGATAGTGGTGTGACAAATAATTGCTCAAAACATATGTTTTGGTCGTTTCTATTTCTATTGCTATTAACTGTGTTTGTAAATCCGCTTTTTAAGGATTGTTGACATAGCAAAATCCTCACAACCTTATGATGATGATGATCATCATGATCATCATCAAAATAAACTGGCATTATCCAAAATAAACGATACATTATTAATTTTGTCTCCAATTGATCATATCATTATCTTGAGTTCCAGTCAGGATTTGGCTAAAGGAACTGAACTTGCCATCAGGTTTTAATCTACAAGTCTTAAGAGTCTTATTTTGATTAGAACGTCACATATACTTGATACATGTTTGATTCTGGTGGAACTTAACAAAGTTACAGTTCAGTTGACTTTCAAAATGAGTGAATAGTACGGTGATGATGATGAAGACACTGACTGGCTGATTGAATCATTGGAAGATATATATACATAGATATATAAATGTTGATTGGTTGACTGATTTGCACAATGGATTGCTCACTCAATCCATCATTCATTTGGCAATTACTTGGTATTGTTTTGAAGGGTTATTGTCATGTTCCTATGGGAGGATTTGATGTATTCCGATTGCATCTTAAAATAAGAGTTTTTGTGATTGGTAAAATGCACAGTTTGTGCAAATGTGTTCTCATGCTGGATTCCACCATCATCAGCATTCACAACTCGGCTTCATCACTACAAAGCTAATCATCATGATTATGATCATCATCATCATTGTCCCAGTTGCAACATTACCTATGTCCTAATTATCAGCGGAGTAGATTTTTATCAGAATCTTGGTCGTTGTTCTTTGCTGTCTTCATCTTCCTCTTAGTCTTCAATAGCATTGAAGACAGGATAGTTGAACCCCTCCATTTTCAATCATCATCGTCGTCGTCGTCGTCATCATCATCATCATCATCGTCGTCGTCGACGTCATCATCATCATCAGTGATGATGAATACATACACCATACGCCATTGATACATTGCCTGGTCGTGGATGAATCAGTTGATCTTGCTCTGGCTTTTTCTCTTCATTCTGAGATGCATCGGTGTAGAGAGTACGTGTACCTCAACTGATAAGCCTAATGTCCTGTAGTTTTCTCTTTCTTAATTAAGAATCATTTTTAGACGATGTGGGAAAATCGCCCTGCAGATGATACACTGGGAGGCCCAACTGCTCCCAATGATAGGTGAGAAAAAGCCATCCTGACGACTTATGGCTTATTGTTAATTAACCAATGAAATATGAGAACGTGGAATGGTAAGCCTCTGTATAATAACCTATGGTCCAGGTTGCACCTTGCTATAAGTCTGCCGCGGGCGAACGACGTGGAGGGAGAGAGGGAGACAGGACGACTCTGCAAGAGGAAGGGCAAAAAGTCGGTTTTATTGGACCAGATTAAACCACCACCGAAGGCCCAACTCTGGTTTTATCTGCTGTCCCTCAAGTTAAGTTAAATTATCTGCGTCTACTTTATATCAATCAACAAGTGTATGGTCGGAGGAGAATTACTGCTGGCCGGACTGTGGCAGCTGCCTCCTCCTTCTCCGCTGACTGAGCCTCCTCTCCTCCTGCTTTATTATAGACGGCGGTGGTGGATCCGGATTCTTACTCGTCTTTTTATTTGGAGTTTGAACTGCTATTTATCCGTGCCACTCCGCCATCATCACCTCTGCCCCTACATCACTGCTGCTACTGCAGCCACTCTGTGTCTCTCTGTATGTCTGCCTTTAGTTATGTATCCGCGTTCGCTTGCCTGCGTCCCTCTGTCTGTTGTCTCCTGTCCGCATTTATACGCTGCTGCTGTCTTTGTCTGGTTTGATTTGATCGCTCAGACTTTGGATTGGATGGTGTTTCTTTCCAATGGAATTTCCGTCCGACCGACATCAGTCCTAATCGTACAGACTTCAGTCGTATCTTTCTAAAGTTTTGAGTTAGTTCGCTGCTGAAGTGTTTCAGCAGACTTTAAGAGAGACAGAGACAGACAGAGATACTCGCCAGGACTTGCTGTGGTTGCCTGGGACTTTTACAGTGATGTGAAAGTTATAGTATTTTACTCAGGCCTACAGTACGATGAAGATTTAGTGTTTGGCCGAACAGCGATATGAATTTCAGTTAGGCCCTAAGTGAAATAAAATACAGTTCAAATATATATAGTTAATGGAATTTAGTTCCATCTTCATAATCGGGATAGAGCAGAGTTTACGAGAGACCTTTCACTGGATTACGATGATCAACTGTTGGCCGGACTGTGGATTCGTTTTGTGGTGCTAAGATTGGCAGAATTATTGAAAAGAAAAAAAAAATTCCAGATGGAAGACTGATTGCATCGTTTTTGCAATAGCTGTTAGCAGTCTGTTGTCATTGCCCTATTAGCAATCTTAATCGTGATCGAACAGCTGTTTGCTATCAGAGGGCCGAGCAATGCGTTCTGCTCGTATAGTTACTTAAGTTGAGCAGCACTCGTAAGTGCTTCTTCAGTTCGACTGTTATAAGTGCATTCGGATGACTCTCACGATCTAAGTGACTTGGAAATTGAGAAAAAGGTGTTTTAGATCCGCTCAGTTATAGGATGGACTGTGGCCGAGTGCATTTATTAGCACGCATGTGTTTTAGCAGAGTACTTCAAACAAGATTACTTCTCGAGAGAAACGTGTTTGCTGTTCAACTTCTTGGTGACAAACTAGTTCGATCATTGGGTAGACGAAAGCGGCGTCCTATCATGGACACCAAGACAAGTGCGCCTGGCCGAGCCAATCAGATTGAGGCGGCAATTATTGATTGCAATCCTATATGGGCTCAATTCTATAGATCATCGATCTTCTGATTGTCTATACGGACAATAGTTGAAGTTGGTAGGTAGGTAGGCTGCAGGTTCTGATAGCAATCCAGGTTAAAATGAATAAACGATTAGTTCCCGTTAGTTAAAAAAAACTTTTGAAATAGAAAAACCGTGGTGTTGAGAAGTTGTTGCCGCATTTCCTGGTTGAGTTCGCATGCGAGCTGAAACTGAAAGCAGTTTTGCTATCACACCTCCAGAGATCGCATCCAGCCTCCATTACTCGAGTGGTGTGATGTGCAAACGCGAATCTTCGTTCGTGGCGTTGACCCGCGTTCTGCCACCAACGACGAGTGACGTTTGATGCGCTGAAGCGACACTGGACTGATGGCAGGTGGTCTCGATCTGTGAGCCTGTGCGCGCGTGCTCCGGTTCTGTTTCTATTATTGGAAAAATAGCTCCAGTTTAGCAAACAATCCGCCTTGAAAGCGCAGCGTATTGTTTATGGACGCTAGGGAGCGTTTGCCTTCGATCGAAGTGGCGCTCGGCACGATTATAAGGTCGCGGGGAACTGATTACCCGATCCACACGGCGGCACTTGGCTACGGACGAGTGTTCAGACGGGTCTTCGCGGCGGCCGATGTCGGTTGGCTCTCTGCTCAAGAGGCGCCTGTTCGCTTGGAGAGTGCACCGCCCGAGTGCGTACACGCCCGTGCCTTTGACACCGCCGAATCACGCTCCTTCCTTTTCCATCTGCACACGAGTGCGAACTGTTCGTTTCCCAAGTCGTTCTATTCTCTTGGCGTCTCGGTTTCCGATTGGCGCGATAGACCTTCTTCAACCCGATTGGGCAATGAAGTTGTTCTGTGCTCGTGACGTCATCGATTATTCATCAGAGCGCGTAAGAATGGACGATTAAATCAACACGCCTGAACCGTTCGTCGCGTTCGGCATTATAAGAAGTTTGTGAAAAACGTTTTACGCGTGAGACGCGTGTGTTAATGGGCAACTACGGCGCTCAGTGTACTTTAGAAAATCCTGTTTGCATTGGCTTAATCGTAACGAAGTGTTGGCAGGTTTGCTAGCGTGAAGAAAATGAGTGCGAATTATTCTGGATGGTTGTTGGTCGTTGTACTTAGTCTGTGTTTCCATGTGCATCTAGTGACATCTGGTGCTCAGTGGTGGGGAAGACCGTGCTGCGAACTGTCGCTGACGACCCAGTGCAAGAACATCTGCCAGAGGGTGAGTACAGAACAACATGCATTCCGTTTCAGACGGTTATTTTACAGTTCGAACACTTTTAAACTTTAAATTCAAAACTGACACGGCTTTATTATTTGTGAAACCTGCTGAATTCATGGTAATGTTATGGATATTGATGGGTGAGATAAGGTATTGTATTGCATTTAAGTAGGCCTATTTGTAAACCACTTCAGTAGGGTGAACTGGTCTGGAGCGCTACCAGTCACAAAATCCCACCCCCATGAGAAATAATCAGGTTTTGAGAAAAGCGAAAGAACAGCAGATAGAATTTTAGAGCGAACAGAATGAGAAAGTATAATACATGATAGTTGCTTATTTAATTTATAATTTCCTCAGTCTGTAATTATAGTCCTCTGAGGAGGAGGAGGAGCAGTGAGAGCTTTTGACACTGCCATAGTAGCATGATTAGCTCTGATTATAATGAGTATCATTAGCATGAATGATGATAATGATATCGATGATAAGGATATTGACTATAAGGACATTGATGATACAGATGTATTTGAAAAGGATGTTGATGATAAGGATGCTGATGATGAGAGTACTGCCATGGCTGTACAATAGAATAATGAGGGTGATATGTTCTTGTTGGTGACAATGATGACGATGATGATGATTATGATTATGATTACATTGATGATGTTAATGAAAAATTGCAGTAAATGGACGAGTTTGGCACCTTTTGGATACTCCATTTCTTTTGGAATCATTTAATTATGTCACAAGGTTTATCGAAACTTGTGTGATGCATATCTCATGTTTTATTAATATGCATTTATATATACTGTCGGTTGGAACCTTGCAAAGACATTGCTCATTGTGTAGTTACAAACCCTAGTGTTCAAAGGGCCCCATGGGTAATTTGGGAGTTGGTGGTTGGAACACTGCAAAACAGCTATAGTACAAGTATCTAGTGCACGGTTCAACCACATAATCCCATTGTTTTACTTGACAGTACAATGAAACATTACATTTGCAGTTCGCCACTTACGCATATTGCGACCAATGCACCAGGATTTTAATCATAGAAACTGTGGGAAAATCCCAGGACATTACCACTTGACCATATCAATTGACGTGAGGATAATTTGATGCTCTCGTTTTTGTGTGAATGTAGAAAAGTCTCACATCACTTGCTGGTAAAATACGGTTGATGGGGGTAGAGGCCAGTATCAGGTTTTCAACTGTCACGGATATCCCTCGTAATAGGACGCACTTTAGTCTTTTCGAAGCGTGAAGCGATTTGCAGCCTGTTAATAATGTGCATGCTCTGCCCATGCCTAATTCGCTGGAGACATAACACGGACTTGATAAGTTAAGCACATGCTTGAAATTAAGTACTCGGCTCCCTGTCAACGCAAGCAGAAGACGATTACAAAATACAGCACCGCCCTCTATTGGTAATGAACTAATGAAGTCAAGGGGTTAAACAGAGGAGGTCAGCAATCCACTGTTGTGAATTGAAAGCAAAGAAACAGTGAAGCATCTAAATTTTAAATTCTTTCTTTCTGATTCTAATTTCCTTCTTAAGACACAATTACTGGTTCTGATCACGACGATTTTTCATTAGCAGATGTCTGAAGATTCAATTAACATAGTTTTTTGTTGTCTGAGTCGTTGGCTTGTTTTTAAATTTCAATTGTTGTGCATAAATCTGAATAAATTATGCAGACATATATTATAGGTACAACAAGGTTTAGTGTGTATGATCTATGTATTATATTATTATCAGTTCGGATAACTCATGTGGTAAAGTTAAAGACCTACTGAGAAACATAAACCACACATAATGAGATGATGTGAAATACACCCACATAGACACCCTAAATAAATAAATATATATATATATATATATATATATCTAGAGGGAGAGAGACAGACAGACAGACAGACAGAGAGACAAAGACAGAGAGAGACAAAGACAGAGACAAAGACTGAGAGGAAACTGTGGAACTTAAACAAATAGAAATATAAATAATATAATATTTAGTATATTTATGTAATATATACTTCAAAGGCACCAAGAACAGAAGGATGGAGATTCGATACCCGCTAGCCCCATTAGGCTGACTCAGCCTTCCACTCCCTAGGGGCAATGGTAAAATGTGAATTGATCGGAGCATAACAGACTGCCATCGAGTTATAAAAATCGACTCTTTTTTTAACTGGTTATCCTTTGTTCTTAAAATTTCATGTAATCATACTTCGGTTTTTCAGATTTAATTGCATAAATTAATATTATTATTCTTATTCATAATTTTCTACTACTTTTTCTTTGTATTATAATTATTAACCCAAAATTATTATCTTTTTTACCTGAGTTATAAATGATTATTATTTTTATTACAGTAATTTTACATACCGCCCCTTCAAGTTTGCCTACTCAGAAGCGCTCCCAGCTCAACCCCATCCGAACAGAACAGTCTTAAGAGTAGTTAGAAAAAAGGCAGACTGATTAATAGGTATTTGTCAAAGGATGGTAGGGAGCCATTCCATGTCACAGGACCAGACACTGAGAAGGCGCAGCGCTGCCACATAGCAGTCGGGGAACGGGGTACAATAAGTTCAGCTTGTGCAGCAGAGCGGAGAGAGCAACGGCGCTGGACATGCAGAGTGGAGCAGCAGATCTCCCTCAAATATGGTGGAGCTAAACCCTCAATACAGCGCCGTACAGAACAGAAACCCAATAAACAATACGCTGTGGGTAAGGAAGCCAGTGGAGTACATCCCACATGTATTCAGAAACTCGCCCAAACCTGGGAATGCGGTCAACAAGGCGGGCAGCAGTGCGTAGAACCCTATTTAGGGCCCCAATCCGTCAAGCCGGAAGTCCAATGATCTCTCAGACTCGTAGATATCGGATTATTATTATCAATGCCGCAGACTTGCTGGATTTCTGTATACAAGAACCATATCAGGAGATGCTGAAACCCATATACTCTCCACTTTGAAATGCTCAAACCAGTCCACTACCATTTTACATGTACATGGTAACCAATTGTTATTAGGCCTACTCGTTGTTCAATTCTGAATGTTCTGCTTCCTTCAACTGTTGTTGCTTTGCAGTTTGTTATGTTCTTCTTTCTTCTATTTGTTGTTGATAAGGCTTTTATAAGTTCTCCTGCCGACCTCTGACCATCTCTATCGATGACTGGCCCTATATCTGTCTACTTCTCTTAATGTCATCTTCATTATACGCTGTTGCTATATTGCCATTCTAATCGCTGCCCATTCTTCAGACGTCCACTCCCGTGCATATCACCAGCCGGGCATGCAACTTAAACTGGCTTTTAATCTGGTATCAGTTTGATAACTAGGCTTTCCTTTTTGGCTGCACCTGGCCCCTCCCGACATCAAGACCCAAGTATTTCGCCAAGATAAGCAATCTGGAGCACTTACGCTGGAAATCGTTTACATTATAAAACGCAGAGTCTCAACTGGGCGCGTTCTTGTTTTGCCACCGTTCGAAGGATCCTTTAACTGTTTAGCGTTTGACAACAAGCAGAAAAGACAATAGTTTTGTAACCTTTGGTCGGATAATGGTCGAAAGTTTTCGTTTCGTCCGCCTGTTTACGTAATCCCTTCCCACCCTTCCTTTGGTTATTCTGGTCCGCGTGATAAGAAGGAGATTGTTAGTTTCGCTGGGTACCAAAAGGAAATCGAACAATCCTGTTTAGGTTTCTCTGATTTCCAGGTTTTGGTCTGTGGTGGATACAATTCCAGTTCCACCTGGCGTGTGGAACGAATGTTGCAAGACTGGATGTCTATACCTGAAAAGTTGTTATGGTCTGCCTTACCCATTGGTCTAATTCCCTATTCGTATGATTCCCCATTGGTCTGGCTCTCCATTGGTCTAGTTCTCTGTGTTTCTGGTTCTCTATTGATCTGGTTCTCCATTGATCTGGTTCTCCATTTGTCTGGCTTCCCATTGGTCTAGTTCCCTGTGTTTCCGATTCTCCGTTGATCTGGTTCTCCATTGGTCTGGTTCCCCATTTTGTTGTTCCCCATTGTTGCGGTTCCCCATTGTTGTGGTTCCCTATTTTTTGTTGTTCCCCATTGTTGCGGTTCCCCATTGTTGTGGTTCCCTATTTTTTGTGGTTCCCATTGGTCTGTTTCGCATCATGCAATCTGTGTTCTGATAGACCACCACTGATAAGCAGAATATGGCAGTGATGGCAGAATTTATGGCTTCAGCGTAGGTTGCTTCTTTTCTTCCGCCTTTGATTTGCCTTCGGTTCGTTAACTTGGCCGCCGAAGTCTTTCATGTTACTTAATTATGCGATAAGGTTCAGTTACATTTGTAATATATTAGCTGTAATGAGAGATTGTTACATTTTTAGGAGTTGCAAAAAGAAAGAAAGAGAAAGAAAGGATTGCTCTCTTGTTTTGTCTTGTTTTGTCCAGATGTGAAATTATTCCAACGATTCTTTCTCGATCTTTGTTGATTAAGTCTCATGTAACAAATCTCAACCGTCATTCTTATGTTTTATGTGTAAATTAACAGTTTTTTGTGTCCTGCAGTGACTCATGTAGTTGCTTCTGGTCAGCCTAACACGCTCAATAATAGAGTTCAGTAAGAACATAGCAGTTCATCTATGCCAACGAAGCACATATATGGGGAAACGTCACAACTGACAGGCCCATTCACACCCATAGTGCTCAACCCCAGACCATTCCAGGTCGATTGCCCACCACCATGGAAGCGCGGTTCTGCCTGTTGGAGGTACGAGCAAAATGGACAAGGAGAAGACCCTGTTCAGACGAGAGGAGGAATCAAGAGCCCTTATCACTAAGGACAGGGCAACAGAGCTGGCGATGATTTAGGCAGAATTGAGACCTACTAATTGACGCACTCCACTGCTCAGAGGGGAACCAGCGGAGAACGTCGCGCATATATCTAGAGATAATTATGTTGTAGGTCGACAGATTTAAAGACGTAGTCATGCTGGACTTATGCATAAATAAACGAAGACCTAGCCCATGGAGGTGACTCGTTCCCTAGTGGGAGAAACGTGAAAAATAACAATTGATAAGTTAGTTTGAGACTTGAGTGAGATGACAATAAGAAACTTATTCATACTGACATACTATTAATGACAATATCTATTGTTTATGATTTTGTCATTCTCATCGCATATTGTCTTTTGGTTATGAGACGAAGCAAAGTTAAAACTTTGTTGAGGAATGAATATTAAGTGTGGCATGACACTTTACCAAGTGGGAGGGGGCATCAGGTTGTTAAACTTGTCCATGACCTGGTAGTAATAGTTTCAGTGTAGGGACATTGTGTGCTAGTGCAGGTCATCAGCGATGCCCTCCTCCTTCATCTAGGCTTGGGACTGTGACAAGGTTTATCCCTGTGCTGAAATAACGAAATAATTTATAAAATAAACCAAATGCACAAAAAAGCGTCATGGCGATATCATCTCGACGCCTATGGTGGCCCTGCTGAGCACCTAGGGAGTCTGCAGCCTTCCTCTTGATGTACACTCGCCCTCCTTACCCTATCTAAATCCTCCAAGCCCAACTAAATGTCTGCTTACAGTCTTAATCCTTGGAACCATTCAGTAACTCTACTCTTGCATGATTTGGTTGACACAGTAAGCTGCTCAAACAGTTGAGTCTCTGAATGTTACTAAACAGTTCCACTTGTTGTGAATGTGTGTTAATCCATCATTCGATCCTATAACAGCTACAATACACTTACACTTTGGCTCAAATTTCTTCATGCAGTCTCTGTATATAGGCATAGTTCTATCACTTTTCATTTATGATATATGTTGTATATACATGTTGTATATATATTTGGGCATGTATGCTTACTGGATATATGCAAATAAACCTTGGATATATATATATATATATATTGTATAGTCATGATGTTTGTACACGCATGGGTATAGGGGTTTGTATACTTGTATACTTTATCAGTGGTATACACAAACATTCGTTCGCGCACACACACACACACACACACACACACACCAACACACGCGCGCACACACTCACATAACTTAACCGTTCCTTATGTCTATGTTTGAAAAGATGTCCAACCGATCCACAAACTGGTCGCTTCAATATGTCTATGTTTGCCTGTTTGGTGCTTGTGGTGTCTTTACGCTGTGACAGATGTTGCCTTCAATAGTGTCTGGGTTTGTGATGGTGTGTGCTTGAAGACGCTGGTGCCATAAAAGAACCAATACGCCATCATCAGTTGACATGGAACCAGTCTTCATGTCCCTGCTGTTGACCAAGGCTTCTAGCCCTTCCTCACCCCTCACCCAGTTCCTCTTCTGTGTGCTTAGGATATGTGCTTAGGTGGAAGAAACTGTTCTATGTTTGTCTTTTGTTTTCGGATCAGAACAGGGCGATGAGGTCAGAGGGCAAATGAACTTTTGTTAGACAGGTGAATATCCGTCTGGAAGCTTTCCAGTCACTTAGGAACAGGTGGAAAACCTTTCCATCTCTGCAGCTGCCGACAGGGATTAACTTCTGTCATGATCAATTATACATTCTTGACAGTAGCAGTTTCTACTTTCAGCAGACACTAGTGTCCCTAGAATGCAATGTAGTATAACCGTATTAGACATTATCCTTATTGCAAGGGTCAAAGTGCATGCATGACCAAACCACGGAACGTCTCAAATGCTATGTGCTGTAACTATCTGAGTGAAGGTTCAAAAACGCACTCTCTCTTCACTCATTCCATGTCTTCATTTTAAAATTTTTATAGCGCCCTCTCAAGAAGTCTACTGGGAGGCGCTCCCTGCCCATCCACCGCCCTACAAATCAGTCTTAGGCAACTTGTAAAACAAGGGCTCACTACTATATTCTGCTTGGCAACAGTGGCATCTATGAGGGGAATGGGTTGAAGGTGTAAGGACCAACAGCTGATAAGGCATTCAGATATATATGTCGCTGATTATTCCTTAGAGGTAGATCTTCTCACATCTATTCCGCTGCTATTCCTCAGTAACGGAAAACGACTGGACACGAAGACTGGTTCCATGTCTACTGATGACAGTGTCGATTGGTTCTTTTGTGACATCTCTGTTTTCAGGTACAGACCCAGGGTAATGGTGGCATGTGTATGTATGTATGGCATTGCATGTGTGTGTATGTGTATGCTTGTATGTATGACATATTGTATGTATGCATCTGTATGTCTCTGTATGTTGTTTATGTATGTATGTATGCATGTATGATTGTATGTATGTATCAAGACAATATAGTGCCTGTTGGGTTTCTCATTTAAGTCCTGTTTTATAGGATTTAGATTTTCTTCAGCTGTACCCAGTTCAAAACTATGCGATCATTGCAATGAATATAATATATATATACACATACTTATATAATATATATAATTATATATATACAGTTTATACTGTGTGGCGTGTATGCACTATGCACCCCAGAGTCGAAGAAAAGGGTTAGAAGCAGATGATTAAGTACAGACGGATACTAAACTGACAGACAAAATATTATGATAAATGCTGTATTTTAACTTAGATAGACGCAGCAATATAATAATAATGACTGGAGTAATAAATAAATTCATCTTTTTATGTTGCAAGTACTTCAGTCGATGTTTCTGTCCATTTTGCCTACTCTGGCTCATGAGTCTGTGTCTGGGTTCCTCGTAAATGACTTTTTATCGAGTCCCCTCTAGGTTTAGGCCATCGTAGATTGTCAGTACATTTGGACACTACAAGTTTTGCTGTAGTAATTTCAAGATTATACGAGTTTTCAGTTAAACATAATTTTATTTTGTAATGGATATATCTCAGTTGTTTACACACATGCGCACATGTTCTTCAAAACGATACCTATGAGAAAGCAATGAGTTCCAAGTATGGGAAATCGTCCACGGAGGACACTAATTCCCCTTTGTGATAGCAGAAGCACAGATAGCACAGAAGTTCAAGAGAATGTATTTTCTGCATTAGGGCAAAAGTAAATTTATCCTTGAAAGCAAGCACCGGTTGCTTTAGATCGGGTTCACTGCTGGGTTAAGGTCTGATGGATGGATTGGGAAGAGTGGAAGAGTGGGTGCTTGGGAATTGCAACCGTTTTACCCTCTTGTTTCCCCGCATAACCAGAATCCTTGTTCGTTTTCAATTGTTAAGGACACGAATGTATAAATTCATGTCTGCCAGGGCCGTTGATGTCGACCTTTTCTTACCAACCGAATGAACCGACTGTGAGCGGACTATTACTAGACTCCAGTTTGTATGCATACCCCATTGCTAGTCATTATTATTATCATCATCATCATCAGTTCCGAATGCTAGGCATTTGGCAGTGATGAGTATGAACAAATTATCTCCATTGTCCATGGTCATTTGTCACATCCATCACTCCCTTTAGTGTTAGTACAAGTGTTGTGCCTAAGTATATTGCACGAGGTTATATTCCCCAGGTGGTGACACCATGCCTAATATGAGTTAGACGGCATTCAACGTCTTAGATTGTCAGCCAGGCAGGAAGGGTTGATGATCTGAACACGGTCCTGGCTAGCGTCCCCAAAAGATTTCTTGATTGACTGACCAGACCCAATGGCTGCTGAAGGGGAAGCGAGTGACTGAAAGAGGGACTGAAAGCCAGCACCCAAGGCCTGTTGAAGGTGGGGTGGGAGAGTGGCAGAGGAGGTGGGTATCAAGTGGAGGAAACGAACGAAGGCTGAGAATCTGCTCAAGAGATTCTGACGATGGATGTCAGAGGTGAAGAAGGCAATAAACGTCTGGACGACACAGACTGGAGACTACAGAGGATGAGGAGGAAGTTAATGGCAGAACCAGATCACCAGAGGACGAGGAATAGGAGGAAGGGGAGGAGCAATTGAGGATGAGGAGGGTGTAGAGGACTAGGAGGAAGAGGATGACAAAGACGAGGAGGATGGTGAGAAGGAAGAAAAGGAGGAGGATGACGAGAGGAGGAGGAGGACTCTGATGATGATGAAGAGGAGGAGGAGTTTCTGTCAAGTGGTGATACTCGAGTACAGATTGGTGTAGAAGGTCTGAAGAAGGGTGCCCGACTGACTGACTGACTGATGATGCGGCAGCATCATTGTAGAAACTTTTTATGTGCAAAATGCCAGTGTGTATGTTTGCGTCTGTCTGTCTGTCTGTCTGTCTGTCTGTCTGTCTGTCTCTCTCTTGCCGTGTTTGTTGTTCTTGTCTGTGTGTCTAGATGTGGCTTTTGTGTCGGTGTGTTTCCTTTGGTGTAACGTAATCAACAGTTATTTACTAATGTAATAATGGTGAATGAGGACATGTGTAATTTTTGTAGAGCCATTTGAATTGATCCATTCACGCTGTGTTTGAAAGCATTAAAATGCATTAGCATATTTATCGATAATGGGTTTTACCCTGTGAGTTAAGGATTCCAAAATTGGGTTTTCAAGTAAATTGACCGTTAATTATGAAGCCAAGTTGCTGGCTTGTTAAATGCATGTGTGATCTTCAACACTTAAGGAGGACGAAAGACCAGATGAGGTAAGGTAAGAATAATTATCCAGAAGGTGAGGTAAGTCATTAATTAACGACTTGCCTTATCTCACCTTGTGAGTAATTGTTATTGAGAAATTTTCAGATGATGTTTGCAGAAGCTTTTGGATGACTTTAGTTTCTGTAAATAAATTCTTTTGTTTTTTGTTGTAGGCAAAATCTCGAGAAGATCTGGTGAATTTCTGTCAGAGCGGGAACGAAATGGCCATTTTCAACTGTCTTGATAAGCATGAAGGTTTGTAATCAATCAATCAATCAATCAATCAATCAATTAGTCAATAAACCAGTCTATCAATTAATCAATCAGTCAATTAATTAATCAATCAATCAAACTTGATATAATGCCTCTTCAAGAAATCTACTCAGAGGCGATCCGAGTCCAACCATGGCCAAATAATTTTGAAATAAGACAGACTTCAGAGTAGAATAGAAATGGAATAGAGAGCTCCTAGGTGAGCACTGAAGATACAAGCAGTCGTGCCCAGATAAAGGATTTTGCAGGTCTGTAAGGTCGATTGTTATGTTTTTTCGTGAGCTTGACTTGACTACAGTTCTCAAAACATGTAAATTATGGTTAGGTAAGTTAAGATTGATGGAAATTTTCCAGGTCTTCGGATGACAAATTTTCCAGGTCTTCGGATGACATTTTCCAGGTCTTCGTATGACAAATTTTCCAGGTCTTTGGATGACAAATTTTCCAGGTCTTCGGATGACATTTTCCAGGTCTTCGTATGACAAATTTTCCAGGTCTTTGGATGACAAATTTTCCAGGTCTTCGGATGACATTTTCCAGGTCTTCGTATGACAAATTTTCCAGGTCTTTGGATGACAAATTTTCCAGGTCTTCGGATGACATTTTCCAGGTCTTCGTATGACAAATTTTCCAGGTCTTTGGATGACAAATTTTCCAGGTCTTCGGATGGCGTTGCCTGTAGCAAACCAAAGAGACCGGCCCACAGTGCCCACTGGGCTGTCAATCAAAATAGTAAATGTACTGGGCTGTCAATCAAAATGGTTAGGACACTGGGCTCATCCAACTAAAACAGAGAAGTTTTTGACTCTCTAGCCCCTTGCCAATCAATTCTTTCTCTCACACATTGTTATAATTGTCAGTTATAATTGTCAATCGTTGCAATGTATTTCTTTTGTACCAAACGAAAAAAGTATTATCCCATTGCTATCCTATCCCGATTCATACACTCCCCCTCCCCACCGTTTCAACTATAACACTAACACCTAAACTGTCTGACCCTTTGAATTTTTACCCACTGCCTATCTATTCTGATTAGATTTAGCACCTGTGAATTAAGCTGCCTGTGAATTAAGCTGCCTGTGAATTAAGCTGCCTGTGAATTAAGCTGCCTGTGAATTAAGCTGCCTGTGAATTAAGCTGCCTGTGAATTAAGCTGCCTGTGAATTAAGCTGCCTGTGAATTAAGCTGCCTGTGAATTAAGCTGCCTGTGAATTAGCTGGTTCGCATGACTGCTTTAGTGCAGCGGTTCTCAACCTTTTTAGTCCTGCGACCCCTGATAATATTTTCAAAGTGGTGGCGACCCCAGCTATAAAATTGATTGGGTCACTGCCTTCACAGCGTTTCACTTCTTACCAGTCTTATTCAAACCATTTGTTTATCCAAAGTTATTCCGAACATCTCATGCATGATAGCATAATCAATCACAAATTAACAAAGCAACTTATTATTTTGTTGTTGGTAATAAAAATTTTTAATGAATGATAGACAAGAAATAAGTGAAGATGAATTTAAGTTGCTACATTGTATTAGTTAGTGTAATTATCATGGTTACATTAATATTAAATATGAGAAAATACGCTGACAGTTTTTTTAAAATAAATTTCTGAAGGTTCCAGGTTTATGCTGAAAGGTATATATTTACCAACACTGCAATACATTACGATCATGATTAAAAACTTTACAGTGTGATCTAGTTGATGCAAAATCTGGGGAGAAAATGTGCCTTATAAGGGACTATGCTGAAAGGTAAATATTTACCAACACTGCAGTTCTTATATGGTATGCCAACCAATGCAGCATGCTAAGTTAATTACGATAGAAAGCACTACTTTGTTCGGAGTGCCATGACACACAAGAGGCAACATTTAAATATTTAAACGAGTCCACAGTGTATTTATTGTGAATAATCGAGTGCATCGCCCTGTCACAAGAAAGATTGATGATGCTTGTAAAAGCATAGTCTGGTTTCCTGATGTTGTTTTGCTGGATATCTGTAGAAGGACAGAGATGCTGTCAGTCGGCAAGGTCTAGGAGTTGCCGTGCCGTCTGCAAAAGCATCTTCATCCAGGACTATTTGCCAACGCAGTCGCAGCTCAACAGTGCCAACAACCACTGCGATCCTCAGGTGGCCGCGTGTATGCAGAATCACACAAAGGCGACGCCTTCGAGGAAACCAACGGACAGTAAGACCTCTCCTCCTCTCTGTACCAATTCATTGTATGTATAAATGTATCCTGATTATTGGATCACAACATATCACAGAATTATTCTTCAGAGGCTCTCAGCATAGAAACCCCATGGGAAAATGAAACAAAATGAACGTATGTATGTGTCTGACCATGGATATTGTTGCCTGAGGTGACATAAGCAGAGAGCATAACGTGAGTTAGAAGGAAACGGGTTTTCATCCAAACATAGAAATGTGGTGCTCCAGAGAAGGAGGCTTGGTTCAAAGCGGGGACAAGCAGGTCCCTGATCAGGCTTTGATTGATCTCTTGATTGGATGATTGTTGTCTTTTTGTTAGGTCTGCCGTGTTGCAATCACAGTGAGTCGATTGAATGTCGGGAGGCTTGTCATAACGCTCTTAGTGTGCTGACGGCCGAAGAGGAAATTGTTGATGAGGTCAGCAAATACTGCGGCCTCCCAAATCCAACGGTAAGTTCTTCTTTTCCCTCTCTACCCTCTTTACCTTTCTCTGTTATTCAAATCCTGTTGATAATTTACCTAGTGCTGTTATAATTCAAATTTGTAAGTTGTGGTTTTTCTTGTGACTATGGTTCTGGCTCTTCCAGTGGCTTTTTTTAGTGGCTGCAGGTAGTGAGTATGAATGATTGAGGATTTCTACTGATGACCTAAAGTAGGGATCTCGAAAACCTAAATGGCCTAAAGAATCTGCAATTTGTGAATTAAATTTCAAATCAGTGGAACTTTTGGGCTTAATGAGCTTTATGTAATATTCGTGACTGATAAAAAGAATGTCTAAATTATTGTATTGATATTGCTTGTATGCTATAAAATGTATAATTTATTATTTAATTTGAAAAAATATTCTGGGAACGGGATTTACGAGTCCCTTTCCAGACCACATCCTTGTTTCTCAGCTGACTTAGTTACCCTGGCCTACCACTCGCTGGATGAGATTACCACTTAAGATGTGTTGCACCCAGTGCTCTAAAGTTCTCAATTCACTTATGGCAGTTTTATTGCTGCTGAATAATTCTGAGGTTCCGCAATAGGCTACATTTCATAGTATAATCTTATATTGTACATTACGTTCCATTATATTATATTTTACATTACATTGTATTGCTGTTCATCTTGTGTATGTTATCTATTAGATTTGATTTTTCACAAAGTGCACAAGTAAAGATATCCTGTAATTATTTAAAAGGATGGAATAGATGTCTTGTACCATTTGTAATCATTATGAAAACAGGTGTTATTTCTGTCAGTTAGAGCCATAGTTTTCTATTTGGTAGTTTCCTAGAGAAAGTGTAGCTTAATCTTCTCTTTTCAAGATACTTTGCTCTGGCCTGACAGTTTTTTTATGACCCTTGTGACCTGATCCTTATTTTAAGTTCGCTTCTTGATGATCTGTGCAGAGGAAGCTCTGGCAGTGTTTCCTGCGCAGATCAACCAATAGTATTCGCCAACTGTACAACCACGGAGGCTCCATCGAAGTGACTGGGATAGATGGCGCCAAGCTACAGTGCTGTGCCAAAGCTACAACATTACAATGTAGAGAACTCTGCACCAAAGTACGACATCTGTTCATATGCCTTCATCGTTCATCCATATGTTCATATGCCTTCATCGTTCGTCCATATGTTCATATATCTTCATCGTTCATCCATATGTTCATATACCTTCATCGTTCATCCATATGTTCATATACCTTCATCATTCATCCATATGTTCATATGCCTTCATCGTTCATCCATATGTTCATATAACCTTCATCGTTTATCCATATGTTCATATGCCTTCAGCATTCATCCATATGTTCATATGCCTTCATCGTTCATCCATATGTTCATATATCTTCATCGTTCATCCATATGTTCATATACCTTCATCATTCATCCATATGTTCATATGCCTTCATCGTTCATCCATATGTTCATATAACCTTCATCGTTCATCCATATGTTCATATACCTTTATCGTTCATCCATATGTTCATATACCTTCATCATTCATCCATATGTTCATATTCCTTCATCGTTTATCCATACGTTCATATGCCTTCAGCATTCATCCATATGTTCATATGCCTTCATCGTTCATCCATATGTTCATATATCTTCATCGTTCATCCATATGTTCATATACCTTCATCATTCATCCATATGTTCATATGCCTTCATCGTTCATCCATATATTCATATAACCTTCATCGTTTATCCATACGTTCATATGCCTTCAGCATTCATCCATATGTTCATATGCCTTCATCGTTCATCCATATGTTCATATATCTTCATCGTTCATCCATATGTTCATATACCTTCATCATTCATCCATATGTTCATATGCCTTCATCGTTCATCCATATGTTCATATAACCTTCATCGTTCATCCATATGTTCATATACCTTTATCGTTCATCCATATGTTCATATACCTTCATCATTCATCCATATGTTCATATACCTTCATCGTTCTGCTGTCTGTCGACATACTTGATTACTCAGTTTAAACCTGTTTTTCAGTCTCGGTGGTCTTTTGAATTTCAATGTCTGAAACAGTTTTGTATAGTTATTTTTAATAAAGTAAAAACAAATATGCTAGGTTTAGAGTCGAGTCTGTTTTGCTGACTTCGGGCGGACTGGGAACTTTCACATGTCGAATAAACATGATTATGTCATATATTTCATGATTGCTTCGATTCTTCTATTATTTCCACTTTAGCTTCACTCTGACTTTCTTAACTTGACTTTCAGGTTTCTTATTTAACAAACTTCGCCTGTGAAGTAATTTCAATAGGATGCAAATCTCATGAGACAACTTTCTGGAATTTCAGAACACTACAAAATTTATATACAATTTATATCTTCCGAACTATTCACAACTAAACATTTGTATCTGCCTGCATCTACATTTTGACTTGAAATTATTAGTTGGCTATTACAATACAGTATCTTAGTGAATGATTTACATTGAATCTAAAATTCTGTTTCTAAGAAGGAATCGTTTTATGTGTTTTCAGACGTATAGCCGAGGTTGGACTGAGACAGTGAACGAGTTTCACAACCATTGTGCATATCATCCTCAAGAGAGAGATCTGAATCTGTGCCTAGAAGATGGTATGAACAAACATTGACCTCATTATTGCCAACGAGGTACAGTGCGTTCCTATTAACGCGCTGTTGTTGGGAAAACGTAGTTAAATAAAGTACGTCACAGTGGACCGCCTGTAAAAGGTTCGATGCAGAAATAAACTACTCTGTAACTAAATCCTTGTATTCATCCATCCAACAGTTCATCCGACTGTCAGTCTGTCCGTCCATCCAGCCCGCTGACCATTCATTCACCTGACCATCTATCATGCCACAATCCCCACCCCGATCATCAATCCGTCCAACTGATCCTTAGTATGACCTTCCCCGATTGTCCATCCGACCATCCTTCCTTCCTCTGACCATCAGTGCATTCGTCCGACCGACTATTTGTCTATCCAACAGACTGATCGATCGTCGGTCAGTTTGTTCGACTATCCATCTGGTCATTCCTCTGTCCATCCATCCAATCATCCAGTTTGACCATTCATCCATGTTCTTCTGGTTGTAAAAGCCAATCTTTAGCACCACACTGCATCTCTTACATGGCACATTAATCACATGTCCACAAATGCTATTAACTTTAAAGCTTTATGTGTCATAAAACCGCAGTGCATTAAGTGGAACAGCACGTTTTCTGGGAGTGTGTTAATGAGTCCACACACTGTAAAAGTTCTTGAGATTTTATTGCCCTGCGATAAATATTCAGTTTCGTTAGTTGCAATCTGTGAGATATAATAAGTCGAAAGATGATCTACTCAGTAAAAGAAACAAATTGTTTCAGGTCCAAATTTTTTATTCCCAATTAATATTCTAAGTTGATAAGGTTGCTTGCCTTTGTAGTTTTTTCTCTAGTTTTTTTGTATGTGACAAGCGTCATCAATCGGTCAATTAGTCATATTGTTGTTTCAGTGGAGGAGCGCTGTCAGTTGGGTTGCAGTGGGTTAACCTTCTGCACCAATTTTAATCATCGACCTACCGAACTGTTCCGCAGTTGCAACCTTCAGGCCGATCAGGAGGCGAGGAGTGCCATCAATCTGTGGAGGAGAGGAATGATTTCAATGCCTGCACCAATCAGTCACGACATTCCTGTTAAGAGTGAGATTGTTATCTAAAGCGCTTTCAATGGTCTTGTTAATTGGTCTTGTTAATTGGTCTTGTTAATTGGTCTTGTTAATTGGTCTTGTTAATTGGTCTTGTTAATTGGTCTTGTTAATTGGTCTTGTTAATTGGTCTTGTTAATTGCATTACTCCATGTAGTCTCGTAATTCTATATTTGAATTGCAATACACTGCATCCTTCTAATTATAACACTGTCTTTAGATCTTTAGAACAATAGGCTGCATTGGCTTCCCAGTCAGTTTTAGTAGGGTCCCATCATGAAAGTGTTGAGGGGATCTCATGGATGACATTACAACAGGGTTGTGCTATATATGAGATCATTTGTTAAAGGTTCATTGACTTTGGAATCCATGTTCACGACTGCTTTATCAGAATCTGTGCTTTGTGAGGCATTTCATGGGGAGGATCTCTTTTTTATCTAATTTGCTTTGACAGTGCTATTATAAAATGCATTTTGTTGCCCTGCATGATGCAACTGTTGTCCGTGCATTAAATTCTATTCTGTTGATCCTCAGTTTCTTGATCTTGTTGCAGGTAAGCTTTGGAATATGATTTCATTATAAGCAACCTTCCCATCATGTGTCTTCCTCTGTATATGAAGGTTCCAGTGTAGCCAATAGATTGTTCTGTATTTTAGTTTGATCTAGTGACTTCTCTTGTACAAGTGACTCATCACTGAACATAGTGTTATATGGAAGGTCTAGTGTACTCTTGTTTTTCACTTCACTTCCCTGCTAGTCACATTTCTTACTGCACTTTTATATTCATCCGCTTGAAAGTTATTACAGATACGTATGTATGATTGTATGCAGAATTTTTTAATGTATGTATGATGTAACTTCTGTATAATACTTCATATGAATGATTTGTTTAGGCCTACTTAATAAACGGCATTGTTTCATGTAAACGATTTTTGTTATTGTTTCAGATATAACTACGTGTCAGCCAAGGAAATGGCAGGCGATTGCGTGCACCCTACAGATCAAGCCATGTCACAGCAAACGTCGAGCCAATTGGATTTGCAAGTTGGTCAAATATTTTCTGATTATAAATATTTAGTTATTAAACTTAGGAATTAGGCTGGAATTGTAGCAAATAAATTCATGTTACTGCTTTATCTTTACATTCAGTCTCTTTATGGAGTTTAGTTGCATTTGCTCATTTTATTACGATTATTTGAAACTGAAGTCTTCGTAGTATTCAATTCTGTTCTCTTTGGCAATAAATTCGTTTTTTTACTGAGAGCAGCTGTTATCAATTCATAAACATTTCTTGTCTTAAGTAATCTTTAGAGAGGTGGTGTTGCATTAACAGAGGTATAATCTGTAGCCGTACAAATATACAAAGTCTTATCATTGACTCAATTTGAAAGTTACTGCCTTTGTAAAAGTGCAGTAGGGTCTGTTTTATCTTATGCTTTGCCAGTTTAATTTATTCCCCACTTTGCACAGAATGTTGACGACTTGCTTCCTGTAATTTGTAGCAGGTACCATGGGTACAGTGAAGTCGTTGACATTCAAATCATTTGCCAGTTGGAATTTAGTTTCTGGATTGGGTGGTTGACATCTAAATGGTGTTACCAGTGAGAGTAGTGTCCGCTTGGCAACAGATGGCATTGCCAGAGGCGATTAGTCTAACATAGTATCTGGAACATTGTGTCTAGATAGTGTGGCTGATATATGAATACTGTGGTTGGGTTGGGTACATAGTATACGACCTAGCGCAGAACATAGACATTAATGTGCTGCTCCTGCAGCCATTGGCAAGTGAAATGTCCAGATTAGATACTGACTTGAAAAGCAGTTGTGATTGGTAGTGGTCAATCCCAATTACACCAGTGGTGATGTGATTGTTTTCCTTTCTTATCTGTTTATATTTTCAAAAATAAATATCTTTTGATTTTTGGCATTGTGTAGGTCGGATTGTATTGACATATTGTCCGAGTGCCTTGACACAACTCGGGTCAAAGTCGGAGTGACTCCGCATGTCATCTGTAACATGTTGTCATCACCTGATGAGACTGCACCATGCATATCACTTGCACCTTATCTAGGTGAGCAATTTCATTGAACCTTATCTAGTTGGGCAATTTTATTGAACCTTATCTAGTTGGTCAATTTTATTGAACCTTATCTATTTGGTCAATTTCAGTGAACCTTATCCAGGTGGGCAATTTTATTGAACCTTATCTAGTTGGGCAATTTTATTGAACCTTATCTATTTGGTCAATTTCATTGAACCTTATCCAGGTGGGCAATTTTATTGAACCTTATCTAGTTGGTCAATTTTATTGAACCTTATCTAGGTGGGCAATTTCATTGAACCGTATCTAGTTGAGCAATTTCATTGAACCGTATCTAGTTGAGCAATTTCATTGAATCGTATCTAATTGAGCAATTTCATTGAACCTTTTCTACATGGGCAATTGGATTGAACCTTATCTCCTTATCTAGTTGGTCATTTTTATTGAACCTTATCTAGGTGGGCAATTTCATTGAACCGTATCTAGTTGAGCAATTTCATTGAACCGTATCTAGTTGAGCAATTTCATTGAACCTTTTCTACATGGGCAATTGGATTGAACCTTATCTCCTTATCTAGTTGGTCATTTTTATTGAACCTTATCTAGGTGGGCAATTTTCGTAACCTTTCTGAACCTTATCTAGAGGAGCAGTTTCTTGTACTTTACTCAGGTTAGCTAGTTTCTTGCACCTTATCTAGTTGAGCATTTTCTTGCACTTTACATTTGGGAGCATTTTCTTGCATCTATCTGGGTAAATGATTAATTATCAGAGGGAAAGATCCTTTTTTGCTTAGATATGGGGTTAACATGAGCAGTTGTTGTGCTACCCTGCTTTATGTGCCTATAGATTGGAAGTCATATCAACAATTGATTTATCACATG
The DNA here is from genome assembly GCA_959347315.1 of Bimastos eiseni. Taxonomy (NCBI): domain Eukaryota; kingdom Metazoa; phylum Annelida; class Clitellata; order Crassiclitellata; family Lumbricidae; genus Bimastos; species Bimastos eiseni. Next base: position 59,671,601 of record OY365806.1, on the reverse strand, counting down.
CAAACTCTATTTGTCCTCCAACTGATCTTATTAGCCATTGACCTGATTGCGGTTTAGTTTTGATGTGCCATCAGTTGATTCCTTGCACGACAGTAGTAGAATTGATTGCGATAGAAGTCACTGATTACACCAACTTCTTATCTATGTGCTCAGTTTAGATAATGGCAGGACATGTGAATTTTTACAGAATATATATCCATTCATTTAGTTATTGTGACTTTGGCAGTGCATTTGATCTGCATGACTTTGGCAGTGCATTTGATCTGCCACGAATTTGTTTAGATTTAAATGCAACTGTTTTGTATGTTATTTTCATGTTATTGATTACAGATGAAGGTCTGTCAATGTCTTTGCTTTTATGTTTAAGTCGAAAGTCATCACCAGGTGGACCACCGAGAGGTCACGACCCCTTGTAATCCAAATCCGTGCAATATTTCGCAGATCTGTGAAGTATCTCGAAGGAAGTGTTCCTCAATGCACAGTTGTCCTCAGTTCATCTGTAAACCAGGTATGAAGAACCATTCAAACCCTTTGTTACATTTTCAACAGGCTACAATTTCAGAATTATATCATCTTCTTAGATATCAGCGATATATTGAGATAAGTAATAATGGGATTGTTTACTTTATGCATATAAGAAATTGACAAAACATTTTAAAGTCTTTAGCTATCTTCTCTCATTCCGCCTACTTATGAACGAATGATGTGGTAACTGATTCGTAATCATGATCTCTAAACTTGTAAAGCACCACTTGAAAGCTAAGTGGAGGGCACCAGCTTATTCACGAGAGCCTGATGTACAATTATTTATACAAGAAATAGACAAAACATTTACTAATTGTATTAAAATCATCAAAAAAGTTTCAACTAAGAGTGATCTTTAAACATTTTTGGCATTCCCTGTGAATCACAAGTTAACAGACTTTACATATGAAACTTCGTCATGTGTGTTGTCCTTTTCATATTTTTGATAAGCATTGGTCACAGTAAGACTTGCGGGGGCAGTGAGATTCACCTATAAAAATATGAGATTTTACAGTTTTAAGATGGCAGAAGGTGCACTATTTTATTGCAGCATAGAGAGCGAGAGACAGACAGACAGACAGGCAGACACAGAGAGAGACAGAGAGAGACAGAGAGAGACAGAGAGAGACAGAGGGAGACAGATTAAGTCAAAGTTTGGAGGAAGCAGGGAAGATTAAAAACTTCAGACACTTGAACCTGATATTCTTGAAATATATGAATGTAATATAAGACCAGTCTTTTATTAATTACCTCTGCCTGCTTTGGAAGCTGTATCATGTTTGAAGTTACACCCTTTCGTGGGATGGTGACCCATGGTCCATATAATTGCCTCCTGGTCTGAAGTGGATGATTCTATGACTGATCTTAGCTGCATATGAAATGTAATTCAGAGCCTACCAGATCTGATTTACTAAACTTTATGTTACATTTTAATCAAAGCTTCTGCTTTGGGTCATGAGTTCAGGGTTTGCATGAAGAGGTGAATAATTGGAATGGGTAGAAATTTTTTATAGTGGAAAGGATGGTGATGAGAAGTGTTGGTGGCAAAACATTATAACGAATTTTCGTAATTATTATTTTTAAAAAAGGTTTCACGATGTAGATGATAGTGTGTTATCAGATTGTGCACACCTTTGAGTTTCCTGAAAGACCCTGCGGAAATGTGAAATTATGATTGTGATCGATATGTCTTTGTAGGGTAATATCACAGAGAGGAAGAAGGGCAGTCCCTTTAGCTAATATTGAGTCAGTCATGGGTATAAAGCATTTGTGACTTCGTTCTCTCAGCTTCAGCATATCAGGTGACCAGATCTCACCCTCTCCATCTCATCTCCCCCTAACAGTATACAGTCTATGTACTCATTATAGCCTAGGGTTACAGATAGAGCATAAATCTCAGCACAAATGACTGCTCTGAAGGGGGTTTGAACTCCCAACATCTCGATTGATAGTCCAGTGCACTTACCACTACTCCATTTACTTCCCATTGTATCTGTATTTATCTGAGTTCTGGATTTGTGTTGTCATGCATCAGGCTGTCCAATGGGTGAGGTTGCTAAGCAACTTGTGCCTTACAACTCCTATGTGAAGATACCAAAGGCGGCACAAGATGGCAGCACCGATGACTGCTACGTCATGTGCCGGTGCGGCCAACACGGTCACGTGCATCAGTGCACAGAAAATGTCATCTGCGTGAAGAGGGACGCCAAGCAGTGCTTGCTCAAGTCAGGAATGATACACAGTCAGTTTCTCAAATATTCCCTGTCGTTAGCTGATACTTGTGAACTGTTCAATTTATGAAGTACTTTTTCAAATCTGTGATTAATCTCTGCATATTTCGGAGTTTAAATTAGGACGATACAGTAAAATTGTTGTTTGACAGTGCCTATCATTTAGTTTCCTTTTTGTACGTCTAACAATGGATGAATCCCAAGGATCTACACATGGAGCTTGTGCATTGCAGGACTTGTTATTTACTTCCGGCTTAAACCGATACCAGATTAAACTGCCTGGTGACAGAGTATTGTGTGTATATAATTAATTTGCCCATGCAGTCAAAGAATCGTCTGGATGATTGTCATCAACCACGTCACTGATATCTGAATGAATATAAAGTCATGTCACTTACCTACAGCACTCTTCAATCCTCCCAGCCCTCATATATCCATCAGTAACGTTGCTAACGGTCCTACCACTTCACTCAAACCACTCCTCTTCTGCCCTAACAATCCTCTGCACTTCTGGCAACTCATAAAAAATTTTAAATCGCTCTGCCTCTCTGGAACAAACTGTCGCCTCTAATTAGCTAGTTCTGAAAAAGGCGCTATATAAATTCTGAGATAAAATACAACTACTCACCATTATTATGACAAAATTAATATCTGATCCAACTTTCAAACTCTCTAGAACCTCACATCTTGCTATCTTGCCACATGTCTTTCACTCAGAACTGACGACAATGCTTTATCACAAATCATATCAGATTCATCCTCTTCCTTCCCTTCCTCACCATTTCATGTCTAAGCACCATCCATCTTAGCCATCTGATTGCCTGACCCTTTCAATCTTGATCCTCTGCCTATCGACTCTGTTTTGATTAAGTGCCTGTGAATAAGCTAGTTCCCACAAGACTTTATTCTTGTAGGAGCTTGGTCTAAGCACTCTGTTGCTTGGTCTGGTAATAATCAGAATTAAAGATAACCTAATCAGAGGTTGTCTTTATGCTAAAATGTTGTTCTACATTGTAAGGTGATATGAAAATTTTGATAGCAAAGTAAGTAACGCATGTGGTAATAGGTTTCAGTCTTTAGTATTAAGAAACATCTTGGTCTATGATTGTAATGCTTTATTTTCTGTGAATGTAGAGTAAGGTAGTTGTTCACTTATTGCACATTTCGCAGTAGCATGTGATTTTTTGATTGAAGGACTAAAGTGGGGATCTGAGACTGTGGTTGGTCACAGATCAGCACATGACTTGAAAACCATGAAATTTGTTCCTTTGATGTGTCTGTAAGTTGAACACCTGAATGTGGAGAGGGGAAAGGAAATTTCCAGCAGTCTACCCGTTTCTCACCCATGAAAACTGTAATTGCAATCTTACTTACAGGTTATAATTACAAATAGTATAGATGAGTTTCTGATTTTATATCTCAGTTTGTTTTTTGTGTGTCATGTTTCAGGCCATGGGACAAAGTTTAATCTAGGATGCAATAAATGTGTGTGTCACTACAAGGAGACGATCTGCACAACACGTAACTGTCCGAGGATTCGAGCTTCATCAGAGGAAATGACGAGATACACAGGTGAGTGATGGAGGAGCGCTGTATTATATTCTTCTAGTCTTAATGTAGTCATTGTTTACGATTACTGGTATTACTGGTATTACTGGTATTACTGGTATTACTGGTATTACTGGTATTACTGGTATTACATTGCAGAAATAATTTATGTCTTCACTGTCTGCACATAAAAGCCATTTGAAGAGCCTAGGTGCACTTTGTATGAGTTGAATATGTCTGCAGGAATGTTTTGTGGTAAATTGATGAACCAAATGGTCTGATATACTTGTACTGCTTAAAGAGGTGTAGATGTTTGGAGAGTTAACACAGTTGTTATGCACTTTATTTTGTCTAGAGATTCGTTGTTTTATTTGCTGTTGCATCTGAACACGTAACGTCGCAGTTAACATATTTCATAGCGCTTCTAATTCTAATTAAACAATGCTATTAATTAGGACTTATTCTATTCACTATATTAATTATTTAGTTTCAAAAAGCATTAGACAAGCTTTTCACCACTTATGTTATTATTATTATTTTTTTTAATTTATTTGTTTATTATTTTTAGTATTATTTATTCGTAAACAATCGAACATAAATACAGACTAATTAATCGGTCTTTAATCGACTCATTGATGTTATTCGGAATACTTGTATATTACCATAAAGGGAAAAATAATTATTTGAAGACGAGGTCAGCTGACACATAGCAGAGTGTTTTTCTGTCTCTTTGCATTTGGTCTGCATTTTGTCTTTCCTATTGCATATGTTTTATGGTATGTTTTAACTGGCTCTGCCAACAGTAACTAGACAAGATCTGAAGTGATCTCAGCAGCAAACATTAGATCATTTATTTAGAGGTGGTATCAGGTTTTCCTCTTTAAGTACTTTTAAAGTGTTCATTAGATCAAGCTACATCTGTGTAAGATTAGCAACACTGTGGACCAGTGAGCACTGTTGACTCTTTATGTGTCTCATGTTGAAGGTCCAAATTAAACTGGGGTTTATTTCAGTCGTTTCTTTAGACATTACTTGTATAAACAGTTTTGACTGAACTGATTCTGAACTGATTTGGTTTCAGGGTTACCTTGCAACTGTGCTGCTCATTACAGTCCGATGTGTGGGCTAAATGGCCAGACGTACCCCAACTTCTGCATAGCAAGGTCTGTGTCCCTGGTTTTTTAATTGCAATACTATACCGAGTTCTGCATATGACTGTCAAAACAGGTTTTTAGTAAAACTCCGTTGCCGAACAAATACATTGCGGAACAAATACGATGTAGGAAAGGTGAGTTTATTAAAGAGTGCTATATGAAATCAAGTCCCTAAGGAGAATCCTGATTATTGATTGGTCTTTGAGTGTGACCTTATCAGTAGAAGAATAGGAAGGGTTCAAAGTTCACACTACAGTCTTCAATGAACCGATTGGAGGAGGGGAGAGTGGCAAAGTAGGCTAAGAGAAGATCTTAGGTTGACTGGCTAAAAGAGATGTGAGAGAGGAAGATAATGAAGACTGAGACAGAGAAATGATTGAGGAAGAATAGTAATGGTGATATACAAATTTATGTAGCACCAGTTCTATAGAGACTCCTCAGTCAAACCAAACAAAATGGCTTTCAGTAGTTTACGGCAGACAGGAACCAGTGGATCTGGGTGAATGAGCTGCTTTTCTCTTGCTTTCTAGAATCTCAGAGAAACTCATTACTCCGGATATTTATGAAGTGCGAAGGGATTCATCTTTTGTCGTTGATCTTCTGTTAGATTTAGGTGGATGTGTTTTCTTGAAATTACGATTGGATTGGTTCTTTCAGATGCAGTGGACTGAATGCTTCCCAGGCAGAGCTCGGCTCTTGTGGCTCTAAGGATCCCTGCTCACCAAATCCATGCATCGGATCAGACAGGTTAGATTGAACCAAATGATGACAGACAGAAGTACCTGTAGCTGCAAAAATGTCAGTTCAGTTAGAGAAAAGAATTCAGACATATATCTATGTATACATTGAATGGTTCATTGTCTAATCTTATCTAATCTAGAAACTTCCATATAGTGCTGTTTTTATTATACCAGTCATCGATCTATGATAGCTTCTAAGTTAAACTGTATTACAGAGTTGCAATCCATCAAGCTGTCGTTTTACTCAATGATAGAATAAGTTCCTTCTTATGGGTGACATATTCGAAAATGATGGACCAATTGCAGAAGAGTTCCTCCTCAATCTAGTCTACATGTTTTAAGGCCCTACTTACAGAAAACTAGTTTGCCTACAGTTATTGACTGTCTTGTTTTAAAACAGCTTCTCATTTATTCTTGAAATGAGGGAGTACCTGCTATCATTTGAAGAGATATAGAATGTTCTATTGTTAGACATCAGACAGGCAATTCATTCAATGTAGCCTAGAATGTTCTTTGTTTAAAGTGCTCATTAAAAAAATCAGGACACTTACTACAGCGCATTTTAAAGTTTCTCTTAAACACAGCTTTTATGAGAGACTTTAAAATGCTCTGTATTAAGTGTCCTGATTTGTGACAAAGTCTTTTAGATACAAAGACATGCGTAGAGTCCTGGCCACGTTTTGTTACCTGCCTCATCTTAAAACGGGCTTTTCATTGTTCTTATGTCTCATTGTTCTTATGTCTCATTGTTCTTGTGTCTCATTGTTCTTGTTTGACACTTTTTGTACAGGTGTGTGCGTAATCCTCAGGTCTGTCTAAGTCATCGGTTGAGTCCAGGAGAGTGCAAACAATATGAGTGCAGTGAGTGATATTTTACTGTCTAAGATGCTTCTTCCAAGAATGATTCTTGGATAACTTATATGAGAAACTGACAATACTAGACATGACCTATGCAGAATTTATAGTTTTCACCAGTGATGAGACCAGTCGGTCTCACTGAGACCAGAGCTGATCAAAACTAGAAGTCTTCGTAGATTTGCCACTGTGTGTGGTGCATAGAGAGGCAGTGGTCTGTGAGTTACTTAAAGGGTATCAGTGCTATGACACATCACTATGTGCATACGTATTGGTTCCTTTCTTCGTTCCTTCCATTTTGAAAGGTTGCGGTGGTAAAATGAGCATTGGGACAGATGGTGCTTTGCATGGCTGCCATACATTTACATTCGACTCCTATTGAGCTTGTTGTTGTTTTTTTACTGCTATATCATGTAATCTTACTAAATATCTGTAAGTTTGAATTAATAAAGAAATATTATTATATAATTATACTATTATTATTATTATTATTTATTATTCTTATTTGTTATTATTACAGGGTATTATTATTATTATTATTACTGTTATTACTATTATTATTATTATTAACATTATTATCATTATTATTATTATTATTATTATTATTATTATAGATGCAAACATTTGTGGAACACAGTAAATGATTGGTTAGAGCTTTTGCCTTAAGACGGTCCACTGTGATGGGAAACTTTTTCACACAATTGATTGTCACCATTGAACGATGTTTGGTCATCAGATGATGTGGCTTTATTAGAAGCATTATGACAATAGCAATGATGGAGAAACTGTGTGTTTTCTGTGAAACAGTCCGACAGACAGAGGCATGTGATAAGCAGAGCCAATCGCCCGTCTGCAGCAATCGAGGGGAAGAGCTCTCCTCTCTCTGCCAACTCTTCCTATCCAGGGATAAGACACTCGCCTACAGAGGACACTGCAGGGTAGGTCAATACGACCTCTCACAGGGTAGGTCAATACGACATCGCACAGGGTAGGTCAATACGACCTTTCACAGGGTAGGTCAATACGACCTCTCACAGGGTTGGTCAATACGACATCTCACAGGGTAGGTCAATACGACCTCTCACAGGGTAGGTCAATACGACCTCACACAGGATAGGTCAATACGACCTCTCATCTGGTCATTACACCCAGCTACCTATTACATATCACATCATATAGATTTACTAAAGATTCTGGACATTGTTTCTAAGGGACGTTGAGTGCGAGTAAAATGCATGAGTGGTTCTTAGAAGGCTCTTTGTTGTGTATCTAGATATTAAGTAAATAAAGAAAAGTAAAGTAAGTATATCCTTCATTATTATTGAAGAGCTGCACTCCTGTATTCAGATAGTATAAGACGAATGAAAAGTCAATGGGAGTGCAACATTCTTCCAATAAATGTTTTCCCCATGTTGTTGCTGTCAATAAGATTCAACAAGACCCTTTATGATAGTATATGGATGTGGGGCATATGTAGTAGATTTCCTTTGTGGGAATACACATGCCTAAATATTGCATACCTAAATGTAACATATGCATGCATTATTGCATACATACATACATCCATACATGCGCGCACGCACACACACACACATGCATAGTATGTCCTTGTACAACCAGTTTGCACAATAAAGGAAATAGTAGTAGTAGTAGCAGTAATGGTAGGTGTCATAGTTACTAGCAACAGTGGTAGTTTCTATTATGCTTTTGTTAAGTGCCAGTGTCTGGTGACCAAGCATCAGTCATTGGTTGTGGATAATTGTAGGCGAAGTACTTACCTATTCTCCAAGCTAACCACTAGTCTATCATGTCACATAGAGTCTGGAGTTCAAACTTGCTGTGAAATTGATAGTCTGTCAGTAAGTTGTGCAAGATGTAGAAGTTTTTGACTTTCTGTTTAAACGTATTTTTTCTTATTATTTACATTACAAATTACTCTGTATGTGTTGCAGAAGGGTTGTCGACACCATGGCCAAGTGTGTGGAGTGAATGGTGAGACGTTCAGCAGTGAATGTAGTGCATGGGCTGGAGGTGTTCCAGCAGACTATGAAGGCCCCTGCAGGGCAGTTGGACAACTAAGTGAGCGACCATTGTCAATAGATTAAAAATGTCTACATTTTCGGCCAGGGCTTCATTTAGACAAAGAATGTTACTGAGTATGACTTGATGATGCTCATAGATGTTAAATGTGCTATTTTGTGTACAACTGTGCATATGTATCTAGACTCAAATTCTCATTTATTGATGTTTTTGTGAGTTTGAATACCATGCATAGAATTTGTGATGGCATCTATGATAAATTTTATGCTTGATTATAATTAGCATCAACATAAAGAATGCACCAGTGAACAGAACAGCATTTCTATCATAAGGCATAATAAGATTGTGTTAGGGAAGACTGGTTAACCAAAGGTCCTTAGCCTTAGGTTAAAATTATAGGTATTTAATTGTTGCTGTTAAAAATTGCATAATTGGTATCAAGTGAAATTGCAATAGAAAGTGGATCCTGACATTTCTACTGTTGAAATCCAGCTAGTGATGGATGGTCGATACTAAGCAAGAGTTACACCGGTGCCAAGCAACAGATTACACTTTATGGATTACAATTTACTGGATTAGCATAAGAAGAAAAGAATAATTGTCAGTGGTTGAATACTAGATGACTGTGTTTCATCTGAAGTTACATCTTTGTCTCTGTAGTAGATGTAGATCCATTATGTCTCCTCGATTGAGAGCATTCCGAGTGCTTTCTGTCTTCTAGATTATTCTACCATGGCGTCTTCATGTCCAAATGTCACTTGTTCATCTAAGAGTCACGTGTCACACTGTAAGCCGATTGTGCCCCCTGGAGCGTGTTGTCCCGTTTGCGGTAAGTGTTTCAACTATTTTGGCAACAATTGACCACAGGAGTTAAATGATTTCATAAGGAGTGTGATGATGACAACTGATGAACTGCATGATAAGGCTGATGGTGGTGATAATGACAAATCCACTGATTGTGATATAGCATGTAATGTTGATGGCAATTACAGGGGTGATGATGATAATGTTGTTAATACTGATGGGGTAATATTGGTGACCTGATGATGACCATGGTGACACAGGTTATGCTATACTGAATCTTCCTGCTCCTTTATGATAACCTGGTGAATTCTTTTTTGCGACCAACTTACTTTCACTCTGAATTATCTTTTGTGTTCACATTGTTTGTGTTTACATTGTTTTCGCATTGTTTAGCTGGTGAGATTCGTATTCTGCTCAGTCAGAAACAGGTGACTGAGGCATGGCACAAAGGTCACAAGATGACAGTAGCTGACGTGCTGAGTGTCCTTCGTCTCCAGGTGTCCGTTGCCGAGTGCGACGTCTTTGCATATCCAAGCATCGAAGGTGACCTTGTCGTGCTCATTGCACCTGTGACTATGTCTCCAACCCCTCTCCAGGTGAGTGGTACAAGTGGTACAGTAGATAGATCATCATCTGCTGCTTCTTGCATCATGGTACAGTTTGCTACGTCTGCATATCATGTTACAGCTTCCTACTAATTTATTTTTATGCCACGATACATTTGTAGTTGTGACGTCATAAGAAAAATTTGTCCTTTGATGGCTGTAGTCTGCTAAAAGCGAGGCAAAGTGGCTGATAAAGAGGCACAGATGTCGACCAATCGGCTCTCGCAATCAGACATTCCTGAACTGGGATCTAAAACATTTTGGCTGATAACCCCTTTGTCCTTCACACAGTTCTTTTGCTGCTTTCATTCACCAGCTGTGCAAGATGCAGGCTGTGAAGTGTAATCTGTTGCTTGGCACCAGCATCAATGTAACTCACGCTCAGTACAGACAATCATTTTATGGATTTTCACATCGGAAATCTCAAAATTTCATTGTACCCTAATTCACCAGTTTTAACAGCTTCAATTAATTAAGTATTTTTGATTGAAAATTTATAGGTTAGTACTTTTTGTTAAACACCTTCAAAATCTTTCCTTAAAGGTGCTGTGCTCCATTAGGCACCTTAATTAAGCGCCTTTAATTAGGTACCTATCATCACCTTTGCACTTGGAGCTTTTTTGTAGTTTTAATTAGCGCCTTTTATTAATTATCTTAAATTAATTTAAATTTTAATTAACTTTTGAACCTTAATTAAATACCTCTAGTTACTCACCTGTGACAGTTGTCTGTATTTTGTTGTAGGTGAATGCATGCATGAGTGAAACAGAAAAGCTAGGATCCCTCATCACATCAGGCAGCCCTATCATCACTACATTCGTCTCCGCCTCCACATTCGCCTCCGCTGAAGTACGGATATCATCCACGTTTAACCGACAAGCGCCGTTTTCTCTTGGGGCGAACCATGGGTCATCTTCGCACCTTCGCGGTCTCACTTGGACGTGCGCTATCGCTGTGACTGTGGCCATCTTGTCTACGCACTACTCTAGAAGTTTGTCTGAAGGATTTTTTCTGATGGGTTATAGGTAGACAAAACGTTTCAGTAACGATGAGAGTTTCTGAAAACCATCCGACAGGATGGACAGACTGCATTCTTGTAAATAGCAAACTGAAAATCAAAAGTTCAGACTGCAATCCACAAAAGATTTCTGGAATGTTGGTTGTTTTAACCGTTCAGTATTTCTGTGCAATCCACTCAAACTGAAATTTCTCTCTCATCTGTTTTTCTCATGTGAAATTAATCTGCTTACTAGGAGATTTTTTATTCAGCAAAATCAAAATCTTCTGAATCAAAAATGTTAAACCTCCTTATCTAATCTATTTATCTCAATTATAAATTGAAATTTTTATATAAAATTCCATTAGAATTCAAATAATTTATCTAAAAAGTTTCTCTTGCTAAATTTTTCTACTTGCACTGAAATTTCACTACATAATCAGAAATTGTGAGGCAAACTTTTTCTTTATTCAAAATTTGTTCTTAATCTTCACATTTCACTTTATTATCTGAAGTCCTGATCTTAAATTTCACCTTACAATAGGAAATTTCAGTTGTTTTATGTGCTGTTGATTAATTTTGACTGTTTCAATGCAAGCCAGCATGTTTCAGTCACAAGTTTCATCATGAGAACTGAATATTTGTCTTAAACTAATTCAGATCGTCAGAGTTATGTGACTCTCTCACATATGTTGCTAGTCATCAGATTTGTTCCGACAATCAAAACATGCTTTATTACTGTAAAGTTGGTTCACTAAGTTTAAAATTTAAGTGTGAAACCAGTGATTTTTCTAGCATAATCATAGGGTTTACTGAAGCCACATCACCCTAAATAAGATGCTTGGTTTGCCAGTCATAGCTAGGTAGGTAACATTTTGATCAGTTAGCTCCAGAGACGAATAGATGTTTGCCTGACTGACCACTGTTCATAATCCCACACTCGTTTGATGCTAGAGCTGGAGGATCGGGTTTTGGAAGGAAAGTCAACTCAATAATTGAGATGTCTTCATTGAATAATATTTTGTCCTAATCTGCCACAAAGCTTCACTTGTGCACATTTCTGTGAATTAGTTGACGACGCTTTCTCGTCACGTTCATTTCCCATTTGAGGCATTTTAAAATAGTATCTGAACGGTGATGTAACTTGTGTACAGCTTCAGATCTAGAAAGGAAGAGTTCAGAGCTAGACTGGATTGTGTACTGCTCATTAAGATTGAATTGTTTTTGTGCTTGCTTGTATAATACGTCTTCATGCTGATAAGAGGAGGAGCCACTTACTATGTAATAATAGACATTATCTACCTCAGACGGCTGTTAAATGGGTAAGCTGTCAATTGAATGGGTCATTACATGAGTCTGACACAGTGGCAATACATTGCGTTTCCACTCTGCGTCTTGAGTTCAAATCCCAGTTTGTCATATGAAATTCATAAAAATGTTTGTCAAGCAGTACTACCTGTAGTCAATGGTTATCCACTTGTTGTCTTGTGACGTAATGTTTGTACTTTCAACTGCTACTGTGCCACTTAGAGAGCCAACTGTGCTGAAGTACGTTAACGAACATTGAGATTCAAATAATTAGAGAGGTTACCTAACCGTACATTTGTGTAATGTAATAACTGAAGTTGTGTTCCGTGATAATCCCAACGTCTTTATATGTACTGCTGTGTGAATTTTTGTGCTTTAAAAATGTCTTTAGTAATTCATAATGAGAATGCTAAATAAGCTGGAAGCCCATAACCTCAAATAGCCCAAATACGACCTGTTCAAAGTATGTGCATTAATATATTCTATTGGAAACCAGTTATGTAAATTTTTATGAAGAATTTGTGTTCTTGCGGTTCAGCGTTAAGTGTCTTGCGACCGAAGTTATGAAATTAGTTAAGCAGTAAACGAGGGCATTCGTAGTAATGTTCGATACCTTAACCGAGGTTTATTTAAACCATTCTCACATTATATTACATCTTTTATTACCCTTTAGCTGTGTTTCTTTTGCAAACTTGAATATTCATATCCATCGAATGGTTGTTGCAGTAAAACAAGAGAGATTCAACCCCAGAAACAGTGTTTGAAGGCCACAGCGTTGACTCTCCTATGCAGATTCCAGTCTTCGTGGCCATTATTTGTTTTATTTTCAAAAGAACTCACAAAATTTACTCCGAATTATCTTGTAAATTACTGATTGTAAATTGCTGCTAGGCTGCATAAATCCATTGTCGCAACTAATACACATTGGACGAGTAGACTTAATAATGACAACATGCAGACCGTGAATGTCCATCACTTCTGAACTTAAGTATAAAAAGGGTGATATCAAATAACAGTTGTGTTGTATTGTATTGTATCACGGCAACATAAAACTCAAGACCAGAACTTATGCAGGACATGGCATGCAGACTGAATACCTTTTACAATTCTAGGACTCTTGGGGTCAACAGACAATTGCTCACAGACGATTGATCAACGGACATTTGGTCAAGGGGACTGTTGATCAGAAACTTTAATTTTATATATTGGAGACGCTTTTAAAATGTCAGTTCTCTTATCAGTACATGAAATCGACGACCACTGATTACATATGTTATAGTTCTCTTATAAGTACAAACAACTGCACTGGCAGCAACTGGCAGAGATATATGATAACCCTTTGAAATCGACGATCACTAATTATCTCTAGACAGATGAACGGACCGACCAATTATGCCATTACAAAACCAGTCATCTTTACAGGCACAACAATGAAGACTTTGCAAAGCGTAGCTCATACACAAATAAAACAAATATGGAGTGATATAATAAACTTTATGACCTCATTAATTGCTTTATTAACTACAAATTTATAACCTCATTGATTGCTTTATAGCTATATACTGAATAAAACGTCACCTGTTTATACAAATAGTTTGTGAACAACCTCATTGACTGCTTTATAATGGACTATTGATGAACTGTTCTCTTGATGATAAGACCCTTGATCAATAGACCTCTTGACGAACCGTCTGCTTGACCAATCATCCTTTCACTAATCGACCATTGGCCAAACTTCCGCATACCCTTTTTACCTCAACAGCCGGCATTTGCATTCCGTTGTGTCACAAGAAACTGACAGTGCACGTTGCAAGCCGTGCAAACTTTAAGGAAAGGTAGTGTCCAATGGCCGTGTTTGATAGTGGCATCTATTGACCGCGACTCGCTGCTAAGCATTTCTGTCCAATTACTTGAAAAGACCATAACAGTCTATCCATATTATGGATATCTTGTATACTGTTGATACCAGCTAGCTAGCTGATCCCTAAGAGCATTCGGACTGAATCAGTGTACGTATCAAGTGTGCATTATTCACAAATAAGTACTACAAGAACCATCCAACTGTAGTGTTACCTGCTCCTTAACACTTTAATGAGGAGGGTGTACTAAAAGCGAGTGAGAAACCAATGCAGCTTGTCATTAAAGTGTTAGCATGAATGTGTGCTTAAAAAATCTGTGGATATAAAAGGCACCAGTTTAAAGCATGCATATCATATGACAAAAGGATCTAACTGATTAAAGAATTAGACGACAGATTTAGGCAAACAAAAATTCACTAGGACTAAGCGACGTATTGAACAACCAAAACATCTTCTTCAAACATTTTTAATTAACACGTTTGGCCTTTCAATTCAAATAATAGACACTTCGATATAATATATTGCATATTTCCTAGAGTGGCAAAATAGTTCATAAATCAAATTAAAAGCATGCTTAAATTAATAAGCCATAGACTTCTATACAAATACTGATGACATCACAGAAATCAATATGAAGAAAACATTTACAACTGTCATAGCATATGTTCACATGCAAATGTTATTGTTCGAAACTATCCAAAACGCCAACTATCTGGAGTATTGTTAAGTGACCTGTAGTTGCTTCAGGCAGCAAAAATCATGAGATGTAAATCATGAGATGTTCATGTAATATGACAAGGCAGAAAAGAGGTTATGCAGAAGAGTCACTCACCTTTCCATGAACTGCACAACGGGTAATGTTTACCAGATATGAAACATTGAGCAAGACTTAGTTCTCGGAACACATTTTAGGAAGATTTCAGGTTTCAAGCATGCACCCTTTTGATAGAACGACAACCTAAGGTGGTTTTTATTAATAGACTGCGAGTGAAATGGTGTGAACAAAAAATGATGACTTAAAGATATTGATCTAAAAACAGAAATCGTTAATATGTCAGAATTGAACTTAAATGAACTCAAGAACTTAAATATCAACCTATTATACAGTTCAGGAAATACTGAAAAATTATAAATTTTTGTGACATTGATTACCTCAGTCAAAATAAGAGACACATCCCACATTTCATGTTGCCATTGACTGGTAAATGAAATGGTCATTCAAACAAAAGAAAAAAATTTTTTTTTATAAGTAAGACAGACAAAATAAAGTCAGACAGACAAATACAGTCTACTGAGGCATAATTTGCAATCATTCTTCTATAATGCAGGATATATGAACTAAATATAGCACCATCAGTTAACTCACATGACAGAATTGTCTCTAATACTGTACAATTCACAAATTAGAACACTCCTCAGGACCAAGCAGAATGCTTACTCATTTACCAAATCAGCAAAATCATCAAATCCTGATACAAGTTCTTCTTTACAAAATTGAAACAATACCCAACTGAGACAGTTTAAGCAGAACACCTTTCTCTACGTGTTATGTGGCTTGAAATCAAATCATTATATAACACAACACACGGGGATTTGAACCAGACGTGAAAAACAAATGCATGACCAGCATGCCAGAACATTTACAGTTTGACAACTGAAAATGTTTGGTGTACAACTTGCTCTTCCACCATCAGTTTTAATCAACCATTAATTGATTTATTGTGTAATCTACCCTATATATACTCAAGAAAAATGTTCAAAATGCTGTGACTCTGGTACAGACTAAGAAACTAAGTGAATATTGAAACCGTCTGCTATCACAATTAACAAACTGTTCAACTAAAACATATTCCGTGTAACCGAATCAGATAAGGTCGTTCCAGTGCCGTCAAATATAAGCCCCTTCGACACAGTCGCCACGCGTCAGGCGGTTACGGGCTATAACAGATATTCCGTGGTAATGCACAAATGCTCCTCCGAGAACGAAGATGTGGAAAACTTGATGACTTTGAAACTAAACAATGCAAAAAAAAGAAACAATAACTCAACACAATATTCTAAACAGGAAACACATAACTAAATTTTAGCATGAGTTATGCAAATGCTGTATGCTATATAATCCTCCTTCAAACAAGATTAAAGGGAAGCTTATATTAACCCTTTAATCATGAGCTTGTGCTCAAATGTATAGGAAAACCTGTACAGCTTCATTAAAGGGTTAAGCATAGCATGTTACCAACTATGCACAGCACAATAATTTTTTTTAACCGAAATTTGATACCGCCCTTCTTTCAACATTTTTTGCTCAGAAGTGCACACACACGCCTCGACGGCGCAATTACAGTTGTGATTAACATTTAATTACTGATACCGTGAACCTCGTCCATTGCTTTAGAGAAACAAAGTAGAAGTTACACTTGACTGCTTATCATTTGATGACTGTTCTGAATACAGGTCAACTAGGGTAGTGTTTAACATAGGGTGAACACTGCACAGGGATGGGTCTCAAGACCATGTTCTTGGTCTTGAGATCAGAAATACGCAGTCTTGGTCTAGACCTCTGTGGTCTTAATGCATGTAGACATGGTCTTGGTCCTGAGCCTCAATCTAACGTACCAATACTGACTGGTAGTCATTGGAAAGGAGAACAAAGAACCAAGGCGATGACTACGTACCCAGATGTCAAATCTTCCAGGCCAGATGCGTTCTGGGATGCGTACAGCGTAGATGATCGCCCCAGCAATGTAGATAACAGCCATCAGAGACAGCCAACCAAGCGCCGACTCATTGACTGATGTCCAGAAGCCATCGACTATGATGGAGTGCATCGCAGGCACAACACCACTCAGACCCAGACCAATGAAGACACCTACAAACAATCACCAGATCAAATGACGACCTTCAACTAACAACGATATCAACTTCAATGTATGTTGTCACACCTATAGTTAAGCAGGTAATACGCTGCTATTTGCTCACAAATTCGACTTTTCAATTGGAATGATCTGTCAAATCTGTTCACATAGTTTTATCCATTCATTCATTCATTCATTCGTGCCCCTTCAAGAAACCTACTCAGAAGCACACCCAGCCCAGCCACGGCTAAAGAAAAAAGACACGAGTGATTTAGTACACTCGGTTTTATTTATATTCATTCTATCAATGAAAATCTATTTTCTTTCTGTCTGTAAGAGTCTGTGTCTCTGTCTGTGTCTCTGTCTGTTTATGTCTGTCTGTCACTTATTTTCATAACTCAGAATCCACATATTCCATATACAACACAATACAATTGAAATTTTAATATTGCCCTTCTTCCAACTTTTCTGCTTATAAGTGCACACATGCCTCAATGTGCAACTGCAGTTGTAATGCAGAACAATTGCGTATGAAAGACTTGCTCAAGGTCCACACAGTGACCGACGCCACGGAATTGGGTCGAACTCGCACACTCAGCGTTACAAGCCAACCACTCTAACCAATCGGCATAATCCATGTATATATATATATATATATACATATTAGGGCATAACCGGAAATCGCCTCGGATGGCAAATATTACACCTGCAAATAGCTAAAAATAACTTTTTTGATAAAATAATGTTTTTTGATAAAATACCAGTTTTTCATCAAATAAATTTAGGACTAACGGACTTACTTATAAGTTATTGATTAATTAAACAAGAACTTAACATTTCATTGAATTTTCTTTAAAATAATGTTACTTTATATAGTTTAATTTTATACAGTTTAATTTCTTTTAGTTGCATTCCCAGGTGGCAACCAAATCAGTAATTTTCCCGCTTGAATTGGTTCGACCGACTTTCCAGTAAACAATAAAGAGTAAAGAGTCGTTGATAACTTCATATTTCAAATTTTATGATAAAGTTTTACATTTTTTCATAAATAAAGTTATAAAGGATCCGGCAAATAGTTTGTCAAAATACTCGGACTCGGTGGAAATTGTCTACTCGGTTATGCCCTAATATATATATATATATATATATATATATATATATATACACAGCAATCACAAAATACTGGATATAATAATAATTAAATGGTTAATAATAATTTTACAGGAAGTGTCAAATGAAAAAAATCTCTCACGAAGCAGTCCATACCTGCACGAATTGGTCGAAACTTTGGCTCAGAGAATTTGTCCCACATTGAGACAACGATGCAGGTGACGCCCAGAACAAAGATGGCAACGAGGTAGATAATCCGAGGAATTGGGTCACAATAGAAATTGTAGTAGAGCCATGGAACGAAAGAACCCATTATTAGCATCGAAATGCCACAGTAGTCTAACCTAAAGTAGATAAAATTTTCACATGCACACTACAACATGCTAATCAAAAGTCGACAGTTAACAAAACAACAAAATAGTATGAAATAATTATAAATTAAAAGACCACGAGTATGGAAAACAAAGCCAATTTACATAAAAGTAGACATAAGAGACTGAATCACAATGAAGACTTGTTATAATTCGCCTCTATTTTGTGTCTATTAGTTTAACATAAATTTGCTTATATCGCATGGTCAAGTACATGGGTTTAAAAAAAAGTCATTTAGTACACAAATAAACTAGTAAAAACACAACCTTGTGTTAAGATGGTGCTAGAAATGAATCCAAGGAATAGAGTAATATCCATTTTTTGACCTTGCCTGAGAAAATGGACCACTTGTCGAGAATGGACTAGTAAATATTTTTCAACAGCCTATACCTAAGGAAATCAGGCTAAAATATCAAAATGTTTGTTTCAAAATATATACATATTTTAATTAAGGTATCAGCTATCATTTGACATTAAATAATTCAGCATGTGTCTATGAATACCCGATTGTGAATCAATACATAGGCCAAAATTAAATTTTTAGCACATAAATCAGAGTTGCAAATAAATTTATACTTATACTTAAAATACTTTCAAAAGTAAATAACCAAGCTCTGCAGAAATCATCCAATTAAATGCTTTCGACAGCATTTAACTTACTTGTTGAAGAACTTGCCGACCTTTTCTGAATGACAGTACACCGTGTGGAACATCCAGGAAAAGCCCAGACATACAATGGCGCCAACAAAGAATGCGGAGAACACGGCCTTCTCCTGCCACTGAATTTCACTTGATGGTCGACTGTCGAAGTAGGCAGCCACAGCAATGAATGCAATAAAACCTGAAATGAGATCAGCAGAGAAGAAAATCTTTGATGGGCTTCAACTACGATGAGTAGTCGCTTGGTTCAGTCAAGTCACCACAGGCCAGTGCAGTGAATGACAGCAGTGATGACACTGATAATTACTTGTAATAATCATTTATTCAATTCTAACTGACATAATTTTCACATGAAATAGCAGGGTCACACGATAACAAGTTAAACAAGAGTCGCGCTTTCATAACTCTACGGTAGTCTTATGGGAGGCGGTGGCGCAGACGAGACGCGGCGGCATAGTGGTATGTTCTGTGCCTTGCGACTGAAGTGTCGCAGGTTTGAACCCACCTCCTCAAGTAACTGCATAGCCACCTTGTACAAGTTGCTCACCCATCATTGTCTGTGAGGAAGGCAATGGAAAACCACCTCACTCACCTCATCCCCTAGTGCGTAAAACCAATGGATCTGCCTTAGGGAAGAGAACTCATCATCATCATCATCATCATCATCATCATCATCATCATCACAGTAGCCTGCTACACACAGATCCATCCTATTGCTACTCATTTTACCACCGCCCTTAGTGAGTGGAAGGCTGAGCCAACAACATTGGGTGCTAGTGGTATTGAACCCGTGCTCTGCTGTTCTTCGTGCCATTGTACTGCGATTCAACCATAACCCCACCCCATGGATGGATGATCAAGACATCTGCTTACTGTCCATTAAGATTAGCAAATCAGATGTAGGAGAGTATATGTGTATTTCTTCATTCACTGAGCAATGTGCCAAAGCAATGATTTACCTAACAAGTGAGTCCAAATGTTTCCCGTTTCGGTGTGAATGCGGAAAACCGACTTAAAGCATTTAAGGAAGGAGTTCATCGGAGGTCGGTGTCCCTTCACGAGGAAGTCATTGTCCATGAGCCACTTTGGAAGATGGTGGTGGTGCACCACGGACCACCCAGCTGCCCAGATTCTCCTGGCAAGTTCCTCGGCTTTTGACAAGAGGAAAAACTGTCCTTGTTCTGGAACCTTTGTTGAATCATCTGAAGTTGTAGGTTGTGAGACCTAAGTAGAAATTAATATATAGATCATCAAACAATCAAGCCAAAAAGAGAGTCAATCAACTTATATCATTCATGTAATCAATAAAAGTTTTAGTACGCAATCAAGAGAATATGAACGTTTGGCTATAAATGAAAACAAAGTGAATAATGATAAATGAAGATCGATGGCCCAAACAATGAAACATCTGCTCGATTTTCAAATAAAAAGATTTAAATTTATATTACTAACCTTGGAAAACAAAGTAGACATTGCCAAAATGGCCAAATCGAATATAGGCTTTTTTCCAAATGCTGCACCAAACAGCATATTCCAAATTCACATACTAGTTACAGGCCACATTCCGCAGTATGTTATTAAAACTTATCTTACACTAAAAAACCCAGATAAATTTTAAAGTTCAAACCTCAACCTGAAGCACAGGCTCAGTGTGAATTGATCTGTCTTCGACTGACGATAGGACGAAGTCATTGGCTACCATGACCTCTGCCGTCGGTTCAATTATTTCTAAGTCATCAAGCACTGCAAAGTCTTCCACGAAAAAACTGGATGATGGCACAGGAGGAAGAGGTTCCAGGTGGGAAAAAGGCGGAATCTTCATCGTTCCATTCAGTAATTGTAACTGTAACAATAAATCTGTGTAGCACTTCTCTCTTAAGACTCCCTCAGTGGTTAAACAATTATCCTTCAATCATTACATTTAACCGCTTAACGACGAGAGTGTACTAAAAGTGCCTCTAAACCAATACAGTCAGTGTTCAATAATGCAGAACATTTTACAATTACAGTGAATCTCTTGTACGTTTTTGCTTAAAACTTTCTGGCATAACTTCTCTGTGTAGTCTTTTGCTGCCTTTCATGGGTTTTGAAAAACTCACTAAACGACAGCTACAGATTCAAGTACAACAATTGTTTTGAAAATCACCTAACAACAGATGTGCAAAAGTGAGTAAGCTTCTGACTCTGTCAGTACTACGACAAACACCACTTCTTAACTGCCAACTCCCACTAACTTCCTCTTACAAGCTTCAATCGTTCATCCTCTACTTCCCAGTGTTTCTTATTACTCTTCAATCTTCATATCAATTCTAAAGCTTCTTTATTAACCTTATTAATGTCATATGGATCACAAACTACAAGGTGAGTCATTAAAAAACATGTCCCTACATAAAAAAATAAAAAAGTAACTTTAATTTTGTCAGTGAAAGAACAGTTAAGAACAGATAGAGTACAGTTATTACTGAGCATTAAGAAAGTTAAAGTTTTAGTCAGATTGACATCCCTGGACATCCACGAATGCACCATTGCTCAAGTGACTCATCAAATATGCAGTCATACATTTTGTCCAATGCCTTCACAGTTTGATGATGTTACTTGGAGACATATTGTATTTGATATCTGCCTAAATTCTACTCACCCGTTGCCTCAACTTTACTCACCCATTGTCTCAACTTTACTCACCCATTGCCTCAACTTTACTCACCCATTGCCTCAACTTTATTCACCCATTGCCTAAACTCTACTCATCCGTTGCCTCAACTTTACTCACCTCTTTTTGCATGGCACTCCACACTTTCTAGTATAAGAATTTAAAATCAGGACTGTTAGGTAGCCACAAAGCAGACAGGATGAAATCAGGTGTTTCTGCTTGCAGTAACTAAACAGTCCCACAAAGCTCTGTGCACAGAAGTTGCAAGAATAATACTAGATCATCTCATGAATATATTTGGCAAAAAGCCCTGTTCAGTAGAAAAGCTCAGTAATATTGTCCATTAACCTTAACACCAGGCTTTATATGGATGTTCTTACAACTGAGTAGAGCTGCCGCTATCAAGTAGCTTTGGAGTCGAGTCCCTGGTCGAGTAGCTTAGCGGGTACTCGAGTACCCGTCAATACCGAAAGTACTTAATACAAGCTGCTTAATAGTAATACAAGCTGCATGGCTTCTACCAGACTGCCATAGACCATAGATAGTCACTGCATCTGCCAGACAGTAATAGTAACTAAGGAAACTATAAAAGTCTATAACGTGGACAGTTTGTAATAGCATAACATAAGGGTTTAAAGTGGTTCAGAAGATGTTTAGTCTGTGTTAAAACCACTGTGGTTTGTCCTGGATAAATTTAATAGCCCAATTTTCCAAGTTTCGTCTTAGAAGCTGTGATACTGCCCACTGAGACATAAGACATCATCCATACCATTCCACAAGTCTATAATTAACTCACCATAATTTGGAAAACTGGAACCGGAAATTGAAATTTTCTGACCGGAAGTTAAATTAAACGACCGGAAGTGGAATCAAATGGGTACTTTAGCAGTGAAAAATTACGTGAGTAATTTTTGGAGTTGGGTACTTGCGAGTACCAGCCCTACAACTGAGTGCAGATATTTTCCTTGGCAAACACGATTACTCAGGGCTGTTGTGATGTGACGGTATTATAACTTAGGCTGGTTTACCTTTTTATAAGACATAATTTATATAGCACTTGACTTGACTATCAATGGCAAATATTCTGAAATTTCATTAAAATTAATTGTCATCTACAATTATGTAGGAGCATGAATGCTTTTAATGACTTACCATATACTATTAATAATTTTAATTGTATACTGAATAATAACCTACCATATACCGTATAAATATTACTTTATTCCCCCACAAACAAAGATCCTTTAATCCTTTAAACAATTTTTTGCTTCCGTACATATCACAGGATCGAACCCACCTCAGGTCACTGTGTAGCGACCTTGGACAAGTTGCTCATCCATAATTGTCTGTGAGGAAGGCAACGGGAAACCACCTTGCTCATCTCATTCCCCAGGGGTGTACAGCCAAGTACCTGCCTTCGGGCAGAGCACTCATCATCATCACATATCATAAAAGTTTTTGTAGTCTATGAAAATTTACCATAAGCTGTCAATCTTATACATTTGCTTTTAATGCATTCCCTTTGTCATCATACAACTCTTTCTTTCTATACATCATTACACAGTATCATCAACTGTAAAATCTTAATGCTTTAGTGCATTAACAACTTTATCAAAACAACAATCATGTATCTATGATGAGTGATGCTTCTGTGGCCGAATATTCTGCATGGCTGAATTGCGTGAATTCAGCTATGCAAAGCATAGAGAAATAACGTCTGCGGCTGAAGGCTTTTCACATATACCTAAAAACGAAACTAGCCCTACCCTAACCGACCTCAGGATGCCTATTAACCTGCCCTGACCGACTGCCACAACGCATATTAATAGAATTTTTAACTGTGCACATGCGCCGAAGGTTGAGCACAAGCGAAGGTCTTCCATGATTTCTGCTGCAGAAGTAAATTTTCGTGTGCACTGCGACCGAATTTTCAGCCGTAGAAGATTAATCCATCTATAACAGGGGCCTAGATATCACGAAAGTTATGTCTTCCCTGAATGAAGATCCGTCAAACAGAATGGCTGCAACTGACTAAAACTGATCTATTTACATAAATCTCATTGTTATCCACGAACTTCAATATCCAACTTTGAGACGCCATTGATTAAATTAACTTTTCAAGAGAAAACAAATGCTCAAACATGTCTTGTATAAAATGCGCAGCACTAAGGTACAAAAGAACTGTGCAACACCAAAAACACGAAGTTTATTTATGATTAGTTCGTCAGTTGGTTTGACCGTGGAAGTTTCCCGAAAAAGTTGAAGAATCTGTATAGGGAACGTCGATGGTATTAGACTGACGGAAGTCTACATCCAAAACACCAAACTGTGTATATGTCTTGCATCTGATACTTCAATAAAATTGGCACAACAGGATTCTAAATTTAGCTGCAGTCTTAAAATTTATCGAAGTATCAAAATAAACTACACAATTTTCCACCTACCCTGAAAAACAGAATTTGATATTAAGCCTTACAGTAATTTTGTAAACATTCCTTGACATGACCCAAACAGATAGTTCATTTTTAGAAGATTTTGTATAGCGCCTTCCTTACTTATTTCCAACGCAGATTTCCATTACATGACTTATTTAAAAATCAATATTTCAATAATATTTTAGTAATTAAATAATGAGCTTCAAATCGAGATATCAGATTTGGAAAAATACTATTAGAAAATTAAACGAAACTGTCAGCTACGTCATAGTTCATAGCGGGGTACTGTATATCCAAACGTCTACTGAGCCTGAATGTGCTGATGTTATATAGTAAACTGTAAATGGACGAATATTTTTCTTCTTGATAAACTTGAACTATAGAATATAATAATTATTTGGTGCTCGAACTGACAAGTACGCAGTTCCAAAATTATTAGTCTCATACTTCCAGTTATTACAAGTTATTATAAGGGTTGAATTTAGGCTTAACCGTATGGCATTGGCAACCATGCAATGGTCACAATCATCCCGCCCAAATGCTCATTTTAACGGGGTCAGCTATCTTCTTTATGTAGGCCTATTATGGATACGCGAAAGTATACCAGATTGTTACTTTGCTACCATGGCTCCACCACTCTTAAATAAATACCGGCTGTGTTCTTGAATACATCTAGAATGTTTCAGCTCAACTAAATTTGGTATTTAAGGCAAGGACTTGTACTGAAATAATGTAACAAATTTAGATGTGGATATGATCAGTTGCGGCTCTAGACTATTCCAAAAGAAGGGCTGCAAACAGTGCAAAGTGACCGGGAAACCGGACTGAAGGGTCAGAAGGGTCAGAAGGGTCAGAAGGGTCAGAAGGGCCATGGCAGTTGGATGTCTGGTATCATCAAAAGTTTCAAAACTGAAAGCGAACTAAAATTTGGACGGGACACCGAGGGGCCAAGTATCTCCCAGCGTCCGCATTTAGGCAAACTCTCCCAAGGGGAAGCGCTCATGCAGTAGGCGGATGCTGTTACACCCTCTGCAACCACATTCGGCGCATCACAAGTAAGACAGTGAGACCTTAGCTTGAAGCCATGCATAGCTGGCGCCGAATATGTCCTTGTGGAGAGTCGCACCGAGTTCATTCCCAAAGAAGTGTGAAGCACACTAGATGTATTCAAGAGTCCATATTCAGCATCAGAGTATCCCACCCCGTAGCATCGTTAAGTACACCCAACGTCCGCAACATCAGCAGAGTAGCCTATCTAGTCTGTAGCACTCTGTTAATTATAGTTGTAAAAAATCTGCAACAGGGATGGGGAGTCTAATGCCAAATGCAAAGTTGTAAACAAGGGAGTGGGAATACCAAACCAGATCAATGATTTTATGGACATCCTTTATTGATTACCCATAAAGCAATGGAAGAAGGTGAAACAAAACGAGTAGCACAATTCGTTGTAGCACAACACTGTTGCAAGATGACGATCAAGCAACGAGTTTGCCAGTCAATTGGCAAGTAAACTGCAGTAGGCAGACAGAGTTATGTTATGCTTTCATTTGCTGGGCTTTGCTTTGAGTGACATGACAGTTATGCACTGGGGAGCTGCTTCTGCAAAACAGTCAATCTATGTCTCGTGCTTAAATTTCAACTTCGACAATAATGTGTGTAGCATAACATTGGTAATAACAATAACAACAATTACTATCATTATCAATAGTTAATTGTTATTATTATTACAACAGAGATGAAAATTTTAAATTCTGTATAACAAATACATCATCATCATCATCCTCATCATTATTATTAACATTAGTAGTAGTATTAGTAGTAGTGGAAGTAGTGGGTGGAGTAATGGTGGTAGTAGTAAGAGTAGCAGTAATGCTGCTAATAAGAGCAACACAAAAAGGATAGTAGCAATGAGAAATAAAACAATAAATTGAAATCGCAACAATATTAATAGGAGAAACAATCACTGAACCATTATAAATTAAATTAGCAAGTTACATACATAATTTGTAAATATGCAAACCATCAAAGTAAGCCAAATATTACGAACACAGCAAGCATATTACTAGAACGTCTGAAAAATCCATTACAGTATTTAGAATAACAGGTATGAAACTACATGTAGTCATTACTTCGGAGGTGACAAGAATAAACGACAGCAAGTCATATAACAATATTGTAATCCGTAGGCAAATAGAGATGTTGCATGTCTTTACAAATTTCTGCTTACCAAAATACAATACAGAGGTTTTTCACTGACAAATTTTAAAACAAATCTATCACAAGATATAATAATACTGAAGGCATCTGGATGTATTATTTCTTATAAATATCAATATTTTAACAACAAGAGCACCATAAATTATTACATTACAACAATAGGTAACAGGATAAAATTATACAAAGCATCAAATTTTGTAAAAACAAATGCAAGTCATTTAACAAAAATTGAACACAACACAAATTGAAAACAGAAAGAAAATCGTATAAGATATAGCTTATTTTGCAATTAAATGTACTTCTTAAAACTCGTCACTACATCACGAATGCCAATACTGCACAAGTTGGATCATGCTTGTCAAAATTATTTCAGCTTCAGTATTGTAAATGATATATGATGTTATATTATACAGTTCTTGGCATGACTTAGAAACATAGCCATGGAAAGGGTTCACGCATAAGGCATTTTCGTTGAATATGATATCTTACATCTGAAAAAATCTGTACTCTACATCATCTGTATATCTAAAGAACAATAAAGATTCACTGGTAAACACTGGTAAACTTTAAACACTTTAACGACAAGCTGCATTGGTTTCCCGGTCGGTCTTAGTACACTTTCATTGTAAAAGTATAGTTTAAGAACAAAATACTGTGACTTATACAAACTAAATCAAACGTCATAAATGTATAGTTATGCTGTTCACTTTCAAATGATAGTAAAACAATTCAGATAGCTCCAATAAAATAAACTATGAAAGAGTAATAGTAAGACACAAAAATGCAAGCTAACCTCTGTAATAAAGTACATCAGAACAGTTTTAACTCAGAGGTCAACACAGTAATATCATAGAAGTTTGTCTCAAGCCAGACATGAACCTATAAAAAGCATGTAATACTGAAAGTAATAAATACTGACAGTAGGCCTAAATGTAGCTTTTGCCAGCACCAATCCTGTGAGTTGATAAAATATTAAAAAAGGTTCCAAATTATTTCAGCATGCACACAACAGCACCATAGCATATGTTAAGGCCACACAAACACCGGTAATAATACTGGAAGGTTAAAATGTTGGATGAAATATGTCGCACCAACTCAGTGCAGCACAGGACCAAGTGATCTGTGTACGACGACGTCTTGACACTGGTCCAGCAGATCACGGAATGACTCGACCGAGACCTCGCCCTTTGGGCTCTGTTTTGCGGCCATGTCGTACAGACAGTCAAACGTTTTGCAGTCCATTTTCACACCAATGTTGGTGAAAATATCACAGATCTGACAAACACATGACGATTATCGGTATTTTCAATTTGTTAATTTGAAATATTACTACTAACGGCTAATAAGCAAAATCGACACTAGTTCTGAAACAATATCTACAAATGGTTGAGGCTCTTAGAGTACTGTACTGTACATTGCGTGGATATGCTCACCATTTCAGTGGCTATTCAGGAAGATTGAATTTTTCAATGTCTTTCAACTAATTTCTTCATACTCTTAGAGTTAGCATGAACCATGACCTAAAATTCGAACACTTGTACCCATAAATAAAAGAACAGGCTTAAGTCACAAAGTGTGCATATGCTTAAACTCATCATAAGTACTGAAACTGTTGACATTTTAATGATGAAGCACTAGAAAACACTTACCGGTAAACAAGTACTTGATTTGGATAAAACCTATGAGAAACCTGAAGGTCTCTCTCATTATGAAAAGATAATAGATGCATAGAGGAGATAATTTCAAGCTTAGTAATAAGAAGAAATATGATATATGTGCAGCTACAGTTATATTAAGGTGTTCCATCAAAGCTGAAAAATTAATTTAGCATGTTTCTGAACTTGCTGTGAATCTCATTTATATAAATACTTTGCATTGTTCAACCACTTCTTGCATATAACACAAAGCCACAGCGATGCCACAGAGCATAGAAACAATAATCATATACATATCAAGGAACTGACTGGTACACCATGTCTTAATGAGAAGCTACTACAGTGAAGAATGAACTAGGAGGTATGTAGCTCTTCAAATAGGTGGTATTCACTTACTTCCTGCTTCGAACGAGGAATCAGAAGATCGTGTTCATAAATACCATGCCAATTGAATATGGACGGATGCATTAGACCATGGACATCTGCCTGGTCACCATAGTTAATGTAGTTGTCACATCTGCGAATCTCAACAGCTGGTAGGTCACTTCGAACAGATGGAACACCATACCTTCGGAAATCTGGAAAAGTTATAGGAAATGACACGTATGAAATTTACACACCAGTTACTGTTTCAATGAACTGGTGTAACAAGTCATTTTAAATTAGCTTCAACATGAAACCAATCAAGTAATAACTGTTGACAGTCAGTGGTGTTGCAGAGTCCTCTGCCAGACCCCGGAGGCAGGATCGAGTGGACATTGAACAGAATGGAGGATCCCGAACTTGTGATCCAAGAGGTACTAGAAAGACAGAGATGCACTACAGCTGAGTCAAGTGAAGAAGAAGAGAGAGTCTAGCTACCCAACGATTATCGTTCTTGCCACAGTCACATAGATCTGTTGCAATTGTAAATCCAAATTACTAAAGCACCACTTCAAGGGAAACATATCAGACATGCTCGAGACCTGATAATTTTTATAACATGACAGTTTCTGTTAATTTAATTAGGATAGTCGACATGAAGCTTACTTCTTGTGCAGACCTCACCAACCACTCCGTTAATCATAGAGGAAGTCATCTTCATGTTTGATCCTGGTTTGTCAATTTGTTTGATTAGGCAGACTGGAACACCGTCAACCAGTTCAACATCAGACACAGGAACATCTAAACAGTAAAAAAGGTTCCTTTGTCCCTTTTGAGTCCAACAGCACACAAACAATAAAGTACAACGCAAAAAAGTAGATACCTGTACAGGTCTAGCAACACTTAGTACTTTAGAGTATAGACTGTTAACTATCCTCGCCCGTTGCCTCAACTCTACTCACCCATTACCTCAACTTTACTCACCCATTACCTCAACCTTCCTCACTCATTGCCTCAAATTGATCTGAAATTAATTTCAGACTCGCAAAATTTATGCACTTAAAATTGACAATCACCAAAATTTAGAAGTAAGGATTATTGAGCAACCTCATGGAATAGCAGAAATAACTATTTTACCGGAAACTAACTTCAACTGGGTGCATGAAAATAAGTTTAATCAATTAATTTTTAGGTTTTGAAGGCAGAAGAATTATCATACACTCATGATTGATGCCAAGATTGTCTCTTTACTATCAGGCAACAGCTTCATTGTAAAATGAAGTTATTATATGAACTCATAACATTGTAATGTAAATGCTTGGATGGTACTCATACTTTCACCAGGTATTGATTGCCCATGACCTTGCACCTTAGATTTAAGTTTAACTGACTTTAAATATTATTATTAATAATATTACTATTATTATTAATCAGCACACTCAGAGAGACAAATATGTAATAACTGATTCAAATATTACAAAAAGAGTATCTTTAAACACAGGCTTGGGGTTGTCAAAAAGGGCTTGCACAAAAAATGACCCACTTTAGGCCCCTTCCTCCCCTTGTCTGCTTTTGACATAATTCTCCCCAATCCCATTTACAAGCATGGGCACTCCAATGAATCAGTAAGGCCTAGCTGAGGCTACCATATTGATCCTGTGGTGTTAACTGTGCGACAGGGTGAGGTACTTTGATAGGGGCACATTCAGCAACTCTAAATGGACCTGACCCAGAATAGACTAACTGAAATTGGTGTTTGAGATAAAGGCAGTAGGGAGATTACCGCATGTACCATATCCATCATGGAGACATCCACAATTATTAAACGGAGGATTTCTAGAATGGTCATAATTCCCCTCTCACTCGTGTCCACATGAAGTGACTATCTACGTGGTCATCCTTAATAAGTAACATGGTGATTTATTGGCTGCTTGCCTATCTTGTAACACAGACAATAAAAGCAAACATAATCAGTTACTAGGGACAGTTTGGGACTCTGAACAAAAGCTTAATGCAGAATAACTGACTTATAGAATCCATAGTGGTACTATAAACTAATAACATAAGAAATAAATGAGCATCAACAAAATTGAAAAGTAAGAAAGTGATCACAATACCAATTAAACAGACGCACGAACAACACCATTAGCAATAACAATAACAAGACCACCAAACGTAACAAGGACACAATAACACCAGCAGTAACATTAGCACCCGTTCAATCCCCAGAGAACAGAGTATGCACTAAAAGAAAACAACAAACCCGGTCCAGCAGGCAGTCCAGTTGGCATGATGTCTTTCCAATTGAGAAAGTTGGCAAATTCCACATAGTCTATATATCCATCACAATTTGCATCACAGTATTGCATTAAGAGCTCCAAATATTTACGACTGAGTGGAAGGTTGAATTGCAGACATGCCTCATGCAATGATTCTATGTCAATCTTCCCAGTTTTAGCCTAAACAGCAAGATCACCAAACTGCATGATACATTGATACTACTAGAAATGCCCAGACCTGTTCTTGTCCATCAACACTGAATCATTTGCTTTGACAGATATGTAGTGGCATTACAATGTTCTGCTCATCTGATAATGGACTTTTAAATATAAATACCAAAATTTTATATTCTTAGGATCTCAATTTTAGCTTAGACCCATCAGTGGGATGTAAAATGCAAGGCAATGCTAAAATATCTTGCCCGATAAAACAAAAAATATGAGCAGATTCAAAGCTCTACAGTTGCAATTAAAACATGCATATACATACACAACCTGCTGTCGTTGAAACATGCATATAAATACATACATACATACATAACCTGCTGTCATTGGCTACAGGGTGTAATTCTGCTGCTCAATAGATCATAACAGCCAATCATCAGTCTGGCATTTCACAACAGACTTGACAAATTACTGTACATAATAACAAGATGATCTGCAACAACTATCTTAAAACAGGATATGGGTCACAGTGGCCGATCGGTTAGAGCGCGGGGCCTGTAATGCGGGGAGCACTGGTTTGAGCGCGCATTCAGGTGCAGCCTGCGATTAAGCTGGTTCCCATGACTTGGCTTTGCGGGCACTGTAGAAATGATGGGATTACAATTACGATAATCACAGCGTAGGGACCTTCATTCACAATTAATCATCACCACTGATGATCAGTCGTGTGCACTTCTGAACTTTTAACTTTGGCAGAAGGCAGGCAGTATCAAAATACAGGTGTATTGTATTTAACAGTTTCTCATTGTCCTGGCATTACAAATGGATTAGTAAAGTAGATGAATGAATGTCCTTCCTATATATATATATATATATATATATATATATATATATATATATACATATATATACCCGATCCACCTCATCCCATATGGAATCTGCCTCAGCAGCTCCTTTGCCCCCTTTCTTAATGTCCTAGCAACCGGATCCGGGCCTCACGTCATAACTCTGTTCATCTCTCTAGTACATGTCACTCAAGAATAAACTGATGCCCTGCACTCAGCATTTAAGCATTGCCTTGAAATTCTGACATAATGCTGATCAGATAAGCATACTACTCTTCACATATTTTGTGTATCACAAACATACTTCATTCTACAATTAATATGCATACTATGTACTAATAGTCTCAGAATTCTTACTTTATCGTAAAATTCAAAAGCCTGAAGAAGCGTGTCAAAGTTATGGTAGTTGACTTTTTTCAGGTGATGTCTGATGAAAGCAATGAGACTGCTTTGCTTTTCTTTCCCACGCTGATAGTTGTCAGGAGTACGATAGTGAATAAGCTCACCAACGCCATACGGCTCAACCGGTCTGTACAGACCAAAGCTGTGGTTCACAGGCACATTCAAAGTATCTCGAATCCTAAATCACAAATGGAAACAAATCAGCCGATAGATAAGTCAGTCAAGAAACAAGTAAACTCAAAAATTAAACATATCACTGTAAAAGAATCAACCCGAGTAATCGCTATCACTACAGAACATCTTGATGAGTTATCACACAAATGTTCTATTTCAACTCTGAGTTGATCAAGAAGAAAAATAAGATCCAAATGCTGCCCTCAATTTTTGATAAAATGATCATTTCATCTATTATTCAAAATATGTCAATAATTAAATCTTTTAACACAACAGCTAAACTTTACATACGGATCAAGAGTCTTTCCCACTTGGTGCTGGGTCCTTTCACGAAAGTCGTCCTCACGCTTGGTAACAACAGGTGCCAAGTTGTTTGCCTCTGAGAGGTGCCACCATCGCAAGGATTTCTTTGTCTGTAGGCCTGTGTTGTCGTGAGGTGTTTGCATTCCAAATGTACTTTTCGCATTGAAAGATGGGTTGGCATAGTAGCGACTTAAGCGCTCAGAGGGGTAGTAGTCGTTGTGTGTCAAGACGTACAAGTCATGACTTTTGGCAGCCTCTATATGAACTTCATCATAATTCTTATCTGGATTGATCAGTTGGCCGGCAGATCCGTCTGTCACCGAATAAAAAACAAATAAATAGCACTTGCAAATTTAGAAAAAATCACACATTAAAAAACAACAATTAAAACATTAAAAAAATAAGACACAAAGAAAATAAATGCTAAAACGAAACATAACTAGGGTTGTACCGAATAGGTGATTTTCACTATTCGGCCGAATACGAATAATTGGACCAACTATTTGGCCGAATACGAATAGTGAACAAATTAGGTCTACCAGCAAATTTAAAAATTTCAAATGCGAGCAAAAGTTTCAGTTCAGTCAATTTAACACATAAACTAAATCAAACAGTTAACTATATGTAATTTTTGCATCCTTCTGCCAGTCTGTATAAACTAGGAATGGAACTATATAATCTAACTAAACATAGAAATGAGACGGCTGACATTGCGAAACTGTGGTCCAGTTACTTCACTCCACTCCACTATTCGTATTCGGTTCAACCGCTACTATTCGGCTGAAAACCGAATAGCTATTTGGCCCACTATTCGGCTCCGAAGCGAATACGAAGCGAATATTCGACACAGCTCTAGTTATAACAATATTTTTATTTGTATCTTATTTATTTGATGTTTAAATTGTTGTTTTGTTATTTGTGACATTATTAAAATAATGAAATAAAATAAATTGGAAATCAAACAGGAATAGAAATAATAAATTATTAGTCATACCTCGCTCGGACCAAACTCCAAAAGTGAACGTCGTGGGATCGATTTTAGCCGGCAGACACTTTCGTGGGTCAGGAGCGGCACCAAGTGGAGCGTTCTGATGACTTGCATAGAGGGCTTCTCGTCTGTCCAGGAGGTGTTGCTGGAAGCGACTCTTTGAAGGTGGTTGGACAAGAAGTCTGACATCGCCGTTTGACCGAGTGCAAAGCCCATGTGTCATGATCCCTGCAATGGTCTGTTCAGGGTCATAGGCCTTGCCGTGATAGATACGGTTTTTGCCGTAACCTGGATTGTAGGTGGCCTTGAACCGACGAACTACTTCGGGCGAAGGAGGCTGAAAAACAAGATCTTGCATGTACATGCAAAATCAGAATATCTGCCAAAGTGTATGTTAAAAGTGTCTATATAAGTTGCTTGTGCTTAAAGTCCAAAGTCAAATAAAGCGTCATAACTTTGTAAAGGTATTCATTTAAAACTCTGACATCACAAAGCCTGAAATCTTGAACAGAGGGATGCTGATGAACTGATGTCATGCTAAAGTTTAATCAACCTCTTGAATTAGATTGAGCAATTACTAATGCTTTAACAATACAATGTCACATACAACATCATTTGACATGTATCTTGTATGCTGCGTAACATTGTCAGAATCATTCGACAGAATTACTCATAACATTCCGCAAAAGTGTAATAAACTGTAATTCATATTCATTCTGTATTTCCTCAAATCATACACAGTAGTTATTTACACTATTCTTACTAGCCTTACAGCTCAGCTTTGCCTGGGATTGAATTCTGAACTGCGCAAGAGTGCTACTTCACCCCTGAAACTGTAGGTCTATCCAATCGCGAGTGTTCCATTCTGGCAAGCACTCCGAGTGCAGACAATGACACACAGAGTTCACAGCTGTTTGGGTCAGCATTATAATTAACTTACTCACCTTTGTACCAAATGGCCATAGAAAAGTTTAAGAAAAAACGTACCCTTGGTTCAGTCACCATACATCGAGCCACAGTTTCCCCAGTATAGGTCAACATTCCAGCCTACGAGAAAACAGGTTTTCACACATATTCAACAACTAGCTGACTCACAGATAATTAATTAATACACTGTTTAGTAATAATTACTAAGTCAGCAGAGTTCTTGTCGGTCTACACTAAGAAATAATCAAGCCACTATGGATAAAATTGCATCGCTTAAACCCATCTTTAGTCAATTATATCTACCAGAGCCAACAATTGAGTCAAATATATTTGCAGTCAGGCCCTATGCCTGCTATATGTAACACAGCTTACAGAAGATTTATCAGTGGTGCTCATGACCTTCTTATGCAAGACCTACAAGGGTCCATGAAAGATGATGATAAATTCATCCACAGACAGATGATGATGATAACATCATCCTGCACCTCCTCTGTAAGAACATGTATTAGCTGTATATTATGTCATTATAAGATAGGATAAACAGGGCCCTCAAACTATGCTACTGTCTAACTGGTCCTTACTGTACACGATGTAATTACAGAGGATGATGAGGACTGATGAAATTATCCCCATAAACTATGCTACCATCTAACTGACCAACTTTGAATGTAAATCTAGTCACAGCTGTGTCAGCTTAATATTCTGGAATAAAATGAACATTGTACTGTATTGAACAGACTGGTCTTCAATCGCTCACAAAACGTGAGGCACAGAAAACCGAGCTCATGTGCTAAAATGTACGGCTGACCACGGCAAAGATTCTAAGTTGCATTATGGGAGAATAATCATCATTTTCGTTTATCCAAAAAACCGGTTCACAGATCGCAACTCAGTACACACTACAGCTACAAAATTCAGCTGAATTTTTGGACAATGCTCCCTATTTTAAAGCCCAGTGATGAACTCATTACGATACATGTCATTACGTAATGGGAACAACCAGATTACAACCAGTTAATGATGACACCGGTATACTTAGATATCTAAGGTAGCGCAACCAGTCAATTAGCCACACATCACAATAAGGATCTAAAAAAATGTCATTGGAAGGGCAGACAATGAAGTTCATCCTGCATGTAGTTAGATACTTTGGAATCCAACCAATAAGCTGATTAATCCAAAACAGAGGCAGGCAAGCATAAATGGAATTGCCAAGATTCGATCGATGTAACTCCCAACATTGTTTTCATACAAGTCTGTTAGTTGTGAATAACAACCCTACCTTACCTTGAAAATGGATTTAACATATACTGAGATGGGATTCAATATAATCACTTACAAGTATAACCTACATACCTGTTAACATCTGTAACATTATACTTGCCGCATATAAATCGGGCACCACACGATCGTGGAATTTTCCCTCGTACACCCGCAAACCATGGATTTTAGGACGCTGGAAATCACAGTCAACATTCTTGGCTGCAGCGATGTCAACGTGACCCGGGTTGTCACCACTGTTGTTCGATTCCATTTTAACATCACCCATTTCCATCTTTATAATATTATGTCTGCAAACGGAAATATAAACGCATTGAACATTTCAATTCTGAAAATCTTCAAGACACATTTAACATGGCCACGAATCTTTTACGCCAAATAATATTTAATGTTATTTTTATTTAGTATTGAGCAAATGAAAGCACACATAAATAAAAGTTACCATAAATTCTGGTGCCTCGATTCAGCGAAAACGAATTTGCAAAATTAAATACCCTAATTAAATGAATGGTTGATAGTATCATCCACGTACGACGTGCGAGATAGCTATTCCAAACAAACACGACCCATGCCAATCATTTTGGGAACTTTTCAATACTCTGACATAATATCCAGGCTGACGGTTGCCTCTGGTAACCGCGTCTGCGATAAATGAACCGTTTGGTATAGTTTTATAGCGCTTATATTTGATGATTTCATTTCGAGCATCAACAAGAAATCTATATATCTGCTACATATTATCCCTTGGAGTATCATAATGTCTAAAAAGATTTGTATGAAATATTTTTAAATGAAACAACTCAATTAATTTATTTAACGCCAGTATTTAGTGCTTGTCATAGAGCTACTTAAATGGTCCCCATTCGGAACGATCTCACTCGATAAATTTAGAAAAAAAGAGTATCATGGCAGTAAATAAATCAGGCAAGAACAATAATTTAAAATATAGAATTCACACGCATTAAGTAGAATGTTTCAAAGTGTGAACAGATTCTAATATAAAAGTTGAATGTACTAAATTCCAAGACTTACAACAGCGTATTTAAGTATGATCAGATTTTTATGAATGAAAGCTTTGCTCTCTAACCCTCTAAATGTCAATATTTTACATAGCAAAAATGGATCAATGCGAAATTTGTCTTTTATTATAAGCAAAGAACTGAGATGTTGAAAAATGTAAGGACGTCTAGCTGTTGGATCGTGTTCATACAGAACGCGTTAGATAAACTTTTGCAAGTTCTCACTTTAGTAGGGAATGTACCCGCGGATATTTAGTTTCCACATTTTTCTGCTTACCGGAAGTGTTAAGAAAAATAAAATACCATTAATGTTGAAGAATTTTCTTCAAAAGTGGTCTGTTTTGTCGATTTACTAAGCAGTTCTAGTTTTAGATAAATTGTCTGTTATTAAAGGATTTTACCATATTTTTTGGACTATAAAATAAGGGGTTTGCCTGCAGAACGAGAATCAACTGCCTTCTGCAGCAAAGTGATGAGTTGTTTTCTCTGTTATCGTAAAATCCGTGTTTATTGATATTGAGTCAATTTTCATTTAAGCATAGTTTTAATACACACAGTAGTTGATTTTCAATATATACTGCCTGGCTTTTGGTTTATTGGCGTTGTTTTAAACTGATGCACGACTTGATAATATCCTGAGGTAGCAATACAGCAGTTAGTTCTAAGCTAGTTTGAACATGCCGTGCTTCCAAACGTTGACATGCAGATTTCAATAATGGGCGAAGTTATTTTGCAGGCGTTTTCAATTGCACCAAAGGTTGCAAATCTTCATTACAAAGAGTGCCCTTACTACAGTTTATAGCTCTGTAAGCTTAAAAGAATGAGAAAAAGTGTTTATGAAGAATTTTGATTATCGTTCATAAATCCATTATTTTAAGCATGGTGGTTTTGCGGCCAAATATTTGGCTACTGTTTGTCAAAGGTTTTTTGTGTATCTCTAAAACACCCCTAACTGACCCTCACGATGCCTAACGTGACCCTAACCGACCCTCACAATGCCTGATCTGGCCCTAACAGACCTTCAAGATGTATTTAACAAGAATTTAGGTGATTTAATAGTCTATATGTGCCAAAGGTGGCATATACGTAAACGAATTATGTACTTTTCAGTCGCCAAAGTAAAATTTTCATTTATATTGCATCCGAATTTTCAGCCACGTGAGATTCATCCTTGCTGTGAACACGTCAATTCATATATCACATCAATGAATATTGACATAATTGAAATATTTTGCAGGAATACTTGTGGTGGTTAGTAGGTGATAAGTATATTTACTTTTCAAATTATTGTGAACAAATTGTCATAGAAATATGCCTTGAAAAAGTTAAATGCATTGTTGATACAAAGTTATCTTCAGATTTATTCCCTGGTTGATGACATTTGTTTTCTCCTAATTTGCAAGAATTTGTTTGTCTAACATCACATTGTTGGAATGACTTTGAATTTAACAAGGATGTTCTTGAATTGTCTGTGTAACTTAAAATGACAACAGCTGCTATAAACAAATTTAGAAGTTTTATTCATTTTTAGCTGCTATCAGAACTTTGTATTTTGTTCCCAAACCTAATTTTGCATCCGAGTCTAAACATCAACAGGTTTAAGTCTGCCTTAGGGTGTGAGTTGTTTTCAGTGAATATGGCTTTTATTTGGGACTGATGACAATGAATTGCTCAATTTATTCTGTTTGCTTTGCTATTCTCTGGCACTTAGACATAGAGCTGTACCGATATCACTTTTTGCAGATTATGCCGATACCGATTATTGCCTAATTATTCATTTGCTGATTCCCGATTATTTTGTCGATTATTTCTTTGTGTTTCTCAAGATGTCCGATTCCAAAAGATAGACCTACTGCTACTGCCTATTGTTGCGATACAAGCAAAACACTTGCTCGCTCCGTAGGAGACGTGTGCATGTAGTTGGGGACTAATCCTAGGCAGGCGATACAGATTAGGGACATCGCCCGTCGTCGAACTGTACCCAGGGTAATTAAAGGCTAAGGAACGGCTGGCCAATTCACAGCCACTGATCTTGTCTCAGGCGACTGAAATGTTTTGGGAGATCTGATTGGCAGCTAGCATGTATTCATTAGGCATGCCATCACAATATATATATTTATCACCTCTGGTCTGTAGAAGCCATTGCCTCGGCGACACGATATGGGAACAGAACGAAATGCCGTCCTTCACAGTCCCAGTGATGTTGCTGTCGTCATTTTGCTTTTATAGACTGAAATTAATATTATAAAATAAAAATTGTAATATCAGCGCCGATTATCTTGCCGATACTGCCGATATCTCTATAATCGGCCTGATTAATTAGTACAGCTCTACTTAGAACTTTTGTCAAATCTGGGGTTACATGTTAATTCCTAAGCATATATGATGTTTTTAAATGTACTTTTCTGATTGTATAAAGCATACTCTGAAGGTGTGCAAGGCATGCAACATAGCACTAATGAGTA
Organism: Bimastos eiseni; assembly: GCA_959347315.1. Lineage (NCBI taxonomy): Eukaryota > Metazoa > Annelida > Clitellata > Crassiclitellata > Lumbricidae > Bimastos > Bimastos eiseni. The sequence continues at coordinate 59,632,271 of OY365806.1, read as the reverse complement.
AGCTGGTGCCCTGTGCTTAGCTCTTGAATGACGTTTTAGGAACTGGAGTCTACAATTTTAATGCAAGAACTCAGTGTTGTGTCAGAAACAGTAATTAATTTTTGCATTCACAGTAAACTATATACTAAAGCTTCTTTATGAAAACTCGACGTTCTCATTAATTAAGAAAATTCCATGCAGTTACAATTATAAAAAGAAACTTGAACATTATAGCTAAAGGAATACTAAGACTCGATATACAAATGATGATGTAACTAATAATATTAATATTCGCGTTTATCGACAAGTGCACTTGTAAGTAACATGAAAACAGGGTAAATATTGTATGATTTTATACAACACACATCTTGGCAGTTTGTTATTTCCATGCTCATTTACAGAGCTGCCCCTAAGAAGTGTAGGACTGAGTCAACCAAGAGGGTGATGCAGATATCGAGGTTCTGCTTCTTTCGAGATCTGTTTGTTCTTCAAGCAAAAGTGTTGCCATTTAACTATCCCTCTCCCCATCTTAGACAGGATCATAACGTTGCACTGCTTAATACTTACTTACTGGACTTTGGTGTGTTGTCAACATGGGCATTCTTACTTCTGGTGGTCTTGATTATCTTTATCTGTGACTAGCTGTGTTTGCAACATCCAACATATCTTTTTGCTAATGTAATTTGATATTTATTCGGTGTCGCTTAGAATAGCCTTAGATGATAGACCAAAGCAAGTGATGTGTGGGTTTATTATAGAATGATTATAAAGTGTGATACAAAGAACCTGTTGTTGATAGCATTTTCAAGTTCTCCAGTGGAAAAGAGTTAAGTGGGCAAATACTACAAATCTCAAAAGTCACTTTCGATACTTTCATGAGAGCAGTGATCCTACGGGATTTGTTTAACAACTCTTAAAGAACAATGGGAGTGATTAAATAAAAATGCTATGAAGTAGGAGTTAGTGATCTAAAATTGAAGACAGAAAACGATGATATTTTTTACACGAGCAATTCACATTCAGGAAAGTTGGTGTTCTCTCTAAGTTTTGCCCAACCAAAACTAGACCTGTAGTAATTATGTTTTCTTAAATTTATTTCATATGAAAGCAACTTTTTATACAAGCAAATATGTAACAATGAGCTGTGTTCTTCTGTTGTTTAGCTGTTTACTGAAGGACCTGTTAAATACATGAGCACTGAAAATAAATTATGACATCAAATGAGCTTTACTCGATTCATTCGATTGCGAGCATTTCGGCTGAAGGAATGACAGAAGAGAGCTCCCCTGAGGATGAGGGTTCTGTCTTCGATGATGCCGACATTCTTGCCTCTGCGACAGATTCAGTTACCGCTCAGCTAATATCTGCAGGTAATAAGTCATGACAGACGTTTGTTTTACTCATTTTGTTGGAAAATTCAGCTTTTCAGTTATTTTTCGGTCCATTCATCCACTTATTCATTCATTTGAGTAACTTTGTGGCTGTGAGTTGTATGTCAGCTTTTCACTTATATACGCAGACCATTCTCAGCGTTCCATTCTCATGCACTGTTATGCTGCAGCATCGTTCCTTCTCTGTTGTGGGCCCTGCCACATGGAATGGGCTTCCTCTGGTCCTCTGGCTTTTACCTCGGATCTCCTTGTCTTCTTTTTACTCTTCTCTTGACTATTCTCTTTGGCTGTGGTTGACTGGGAGTGCCTCTGAGTAGATTTCTTGAAGATGCGCTACATCAGGTTTCATCGATTGATTGATTGATTGATTGTTTTAATGTTTAGAATACACATGGATTTGGAGCAAGTGTCCCTGTCTGGTGCAGAGTAATGATATGCAACAATGAGATACAATTAAAATGTTAACACCTAAAGCTTCTCTTAAGCAGAGTATTGCAGATCTGTCATATGGTCATGATTCGATGCCTATAAGAGGTTTCAGTGTATGCTCTGAAATATATAGAAGAATAATTGTATATTTTTTGCTGTTGATGTTAGGCCCTGCAGGAGTGGCAGCTGCTGCTGCCATAGCATCTGGCAAGAAACGTCGACGTTTGCATTCATTCGAAACAAACCCATCGATACGGAAACGCCAGCAAACGAGGCTACTAAGGTTGTTACTGTCGGTCATTTGGTCATTAATTGAGTTTCCATTCACCCATTTCTTTGAGCAAGCATTGTAAAAGTCATTTGTGATGTTTACATGCAACCAGTTTGCCATTGTCTGTTGAAAGGACTTCACTGTTCAGTTTGGCCTCTGTTTGTATTTGTCCATACGTGCATGTGTCTGTGCGAAGTATGACTGTGACTATATTCACAGATGTGTATATCAATCTTTCAGTCTACTGGGCAGTTATGTTGAATCGATGTATCAGTAACTCCAACTAACCTTGCCTTACTGTACTCATGAACAGTGTAATAATACTGTAATATTGTGCATTTTAGGAAGCTGTGTGCGCTGATGGAGGAGTACATAGTGCGTGTTGGACAGCAGGCTGTCATAGTGTGCTGCACGCCAGGCAAAGCCCAGCAGCAACCACATGCGTACCGAGTGTTTGGTTCGCAGCCTTTGGAGTCTGTTGTAAGTTATACATTATTGCCAGGTATTTTCAAGCATTGGCTTCCAGTTGAACTCGGAATGAAGTTTAGTCGGCCTGTTTGACCAACAAAGTACAAAGCCCTCACCTGCCTATATTCATGCTCTACTAACTCCTTACATCCCTCCTCATTGCTACTACAGGTCTTCAGCTGAGCCACGATGCAGAACAGTCATGGGCTCTTGTGCATTCCATGCCTCTACTCCTAAGGAATGGAATCAACTGCCACCATCTCTTCATAGCCCAGATTCACTTCCCTCGTTTTTCCTATTGGCGTTCAAATACATATTGATCGAGCTGCATCTTCTTCTGATGACTGACTATCCTTGTCTCAGGTTCACATTTTCGGGGTGACCTTGCACACAATAAAGAAAGAAAGAAATTCTTTGCAGTTGTAGTGTGAAATAGACAGATATATCTATTTGTATTTCATCAGTGCATTATGTATCCACATATGTATGTCTAAAACACTTGAGGACTCTTAATATAATGCCTTGTGAGTCTGTTTAACTTAAGAATAATTCATGCGTGCATAGAGTATATAGATCACTTCTTGACTCTGCATTCATCAATGGACTTAATTTTTGCGTGGTTTCTTGCAGATGCGCAACCATAAATCTACTATAATGAATGAATTGGAGCAGGCACTTGCCATACAGACGCCTCCAGCGCCTGACACTTCAATGATGTACGATCTTCCGCCATTGGCTGTCGATGGAATACCTACTCCGCTTGATAAAATGACGCAGGTAACATACAAGCTGTGCCACTGAAGATTGGAACATACCACAGCCATTAATGCAGCTGAGTTTGTTATGCAGAGTACTATTATCACATCGATTTGTGTTTATAGAATTTTATATCACCTGCAGCTATTTGGAATATCCAATAGTTGTAGAAAAGTTCATACTCATGTCTGTTGACACGAGTTTTATAACCAAAAAAACATAACCAAGTAAATATTAAAACTCTGGACATTCCTCATTATAATACAAATTCTGATATATGATTTAGGAACGTGGAATACGATGTTAGTTTGGGTGGAGATAATGACGTGTTTATTTAGCGACCTTGCTTTAAGTTAATTCTGGATATGGGTTCAAAAAACAACCATGCAACTAGTTTCATATCAAAACATAATGAAAATTTGTTAGGTACAACTTTGAGGAAACTCATCAGTAGTGCTCCTGACCTAATGAGTAGAACCCTTGATCAGTCGGAATAGTCTTATAAGTGCTTGTGGAACTGAGAGAGAGATAAGCTCTAGTTATAAGATGAGGAAGGGTTGTTCCAGGTGACAAGATTGAAAACAAAGCTTGTATGCTGGGTTATAGAGGAACAAGACTGAGGAACAAGGAGAACACCCAATTGGCAGAATTGGCTCGTCATCAGGAACAGACAAGGCTGAGCCAAGATCAGATGGGGTAATTCCCCCCAAGCAATTATGCATGAAAGTTAGAAATTGTCTATCATGTCTGTTGACTGTTTTTGAATCTCCTGTTTTAAATTCTAGGCTCAACTGCGATATTTTATACCCGAGATGTTAAAATTCTCCACTGGCAAAAGTAAACCTGGCTGGGGAAAACCCGAGTGTCGACCGCCTTGGTGGCCCGACGATGTACCTTGGGCAAATGTCCGGAGTGATGTTCGAGATGACGAAACAAAGAGAACGGTAAATCTGGTTGTTTGCTTTGTCCTAAAATGTGTTTGGATTGTGCTCTGATGTACAAACCTTACCATTCAATTCCAGTCATGGTAGGTTGCTTGAAATTGATGTTTCAAACTCAAAGCAGTTTGGTCATGTGAATTGTTTGCGTATGGATTTTTCTGTGGTTGAAATAATGTATTCCTCAGGACACTTGTCCGAGGGCCCTTACTGACAAGGTATGCAACGTGGTGTTTACATAATTTCAATGATGAAATCCACACAGTTCTTTTTTATGTTATTTTGATGTTCATTAGCTAATATGCTATCTCTCTCAGCTGTGATACTCTTTAAAAATCCAAAACCGTGTATACCCATGAGACAGGTTTCTAGTTAATCTGGAGAATTAAATTACTTTTGTGACCCATTTTTCGGTTTCAGTCATGTAACAATTAGTTGACTAATAGACATTAAAGATTTTCCTGTTATAGTTATTGTCTTGCTTTCGCTTCAGCCCAAAAGCTATGCAATTAAGGAATGTTGCTAAAAGAAGCATTTACATATATGATCTGACCTTACAACTATGACCCTACCTTGCCTTTTGAATTAATTTCACATGTAGCTTATTCAGTGCTAAGAAGTAAAAGAGCAACCCCTTAAGCCAGGCTTGAAATTGCCACATTGTTAAAGTGTTAGTAATGTCATCTTCTAGGAATGATGACTTGAATTATTGCCTCAATTTTCGTGGATAGTTCTTTTGATAGTTTATGAATAAATTATATTTTGTGTGACTTGTGTATAGGTTTCGTGGACTGCAGCTCTTAGGAAAGTCGTTCTAAACTGCTATCATCATCATGGTCGTGAAGATCTTCTGCCTGACTACAAAGACAATTGCCCAACATCTACGACTATGAACTACGCGGGGCCTCAGTCGATTGTAGTCCAGCACATCAACAACCCCGACGGTTCCGTTTCTCTGGTTCACATCGACACGGGCGACACTGGCCAACCGCAGCAGATGGTCACGCTCTCCGACGGCACACAGGCACGGGTGGTTCACACGGTAGGTAACGCATCCCTTTATAGGTTGTAGATTGTTATTTTGATCAGATATTTATATAGGTCCATTCAGCAAACAAATGTGTTGAAGCATTCTCTGTACTAGACTGAATGAAGTTAAAATATTTCATTCTGAGGATTTATTTATTGTCTCTTCAAGAAACACTCCCAGCCACAGCCAAAGAAGTGTTATATTTTAGAGACTTCAAAAGGGCCATACACTGCCTAACAGTGGTTTTCAACCTGTGAGTCGTGGCCCCTACAGGGGTCACCGTACGATTTGCCAAAGGTCGGCTCGAACCCTCAGGAACATGTAAAAAAATAGCTGTCAGCATCGTAACTTATTATATTTAATATTCATGTACTTCTGACTACTACACTATCGCAACTCAAACAGTACTCTACTTAGTACTTATTTCTTGTACTATCATTCACAGTGTGGGCTGAATCTAGTACTGCATTCACTACATGATTGTCACCTTAATGTGTCATATTTAATGTCTTGTTTTTGTTGTCTTCTTTTGCTGATTGGGACTGATCTGTAAATCGACTCTGCTCTCTCACCGGTCCATTCACTCTATAGACTGATTTGACCTCTTCATTCCCTTGGTCAGGAATGCCATCACTCAAAACCAGTCTTTGCAATTGTATTGTTAGGTCCTTGTGCAATAAACTTCAACCACAAGCTCCAGATGAGTTTTTGGCTGGCTGTCTTTTCACTTCTATCTGCTCCATGAGGATCTTCGTTTATTTGATCATTCTGGATGGCACACCGCAATCAGTAACAAAGCTTGACACAAGGATGTTTATGGTTGAGCAAGCACAGTCCTTGAGACACAGAGACTGCATGAAGCTTCTTTTGATGCAGAACTACTCTGTCATGAGATTGTTTTTGTGCTTCTGTAGATACCAAATGGTATTTTAAAGGCTCAAGGCAACAGTCAGATCATTCTTCAAGGGACGTCGCTTTTTTCTGAAGATGGCAGCCAAGTGGTGCTTACTGGAGGTATGCTTGACTTCGTGTCTACCAGGGCTAGATTTAAGTGTGGGCTAAACATGGGCCAAGATCTGCACTGATTAATCGGCCATCCTCATAATCAAGCCGATTAGTAGAGAAATAGGTGTCCAACCATAAGAATTTTTTTTGTGTTACACAATGTCATAGTTTTCAGCGATTCACCAGGTGATTTAACAGTGCGATGACCTGATGTCCACCTACTGACATCCCACTGTGTGGTATTTAACTACTTCCCACACACCATTTGTATCATGACAGGCACAAGTAGTAGAATACGTGCTTGCATTGCAGTAATAGGTTTATGTTTCAGAACCAAGCATCTTGACTAAGCAATTTATCTTGCTATGTATCTTTGAATTTAGAAAACTGACAGACACATGCTTCACTTATTTCATTGTGTCCGAGGTTACAATTTTCTATGTTGCAAACGCGGTGTAGTCCTGCTTAGCATCGACGTTGTGGTTGGCCTACATGATTGGTTCTGTAATGACATTAATGGCACTGCTAGAAATTTACTTCAATTGAAACCTTAGAAACATTACCATAATCAGTTCAGGTGCTGCAATATATATATATATATGTTGGTTAGAAATGGATGTTTTCATGACGTTTGACTGTTTTAAGGTAACCTTTATACGCTTCAGTCTGGCCTGCAAAACAGCCTAACGCATCACCTTCAGGTTCAGGACCTGCAGGCCGTCTCAATTCCTCATAACCACTTTCAGGAGATTACGACGGAGGCTATCGACGAGCATTCGGGCCAGATACGGCCGATAACGGTAACCGTGATTCCTCAGAACAATGACTCGGACGACGTAGACGGAACGCATCACCATCCGGACCTAGACGACTCCGACTATACAATGGACATGATGGCAGCGGCCTCGGACAACACTTAGGACCGACCGCGGTGGCTCCTGCTGCTGCTGCTCTTTGCTGCCTGAATTGGACCTTCTCTTTGATTGCTATGTACACATAATATGTTTGATTGTTAAGTAATGTTTTCCAGAGACAATAATTATTAAATTGAATTTCAGAGTTGTGTGTTTCTTCAAGGGTGTGGTTCGGTCTGTGACCCCAGAGACTCTTCTGTTTTCTGGACTCATTCATCTATCCTTCTTCTTGATTGTCTGATACCCCATTGCCTCTCAGTGACAGTGTAGTGGTTGGCTTTCGAAAAAAGCTGGATATCTTCGTTTCCTCTTTCAGCCATTATTGGTAATAGTGTTCTGGTATGAAATCAGTTTTGATTTGTGTGATTAAGTTCTTGGCAGTCTTTAGTATCTACTGATTTCTTCTAAATACGTTTTCTGATGTTATTTGACCTCACTAATAGTTAATTGTTACTGTAATTTGTTATGGTCTGATTTGTCGGAATGGCGAATTATTATGCCTTTGTCTGATGCTGATTATTTAATATAATGGTTTAGAACTCTTTGCTCTTTTCTCAAGCTTATAAATAATACTGTTCCTAAGAGAAAAGTTTCTAGTTCCAACATCATGCTTTTGTTTTGATGAGACTTTGCCTACTATTTTTAAGCAGAGGTGTAACAAGGTTTTGAAAAGTTGGGGGGCATAATTTATAAAATATTGCACGAAGTGCCAAAAATTTTGTTTACTCCCCACTTTTTGAATTTTGCCCTCCCCCCAGAAATTTTAAAAATGGGGCACAAAATTATTTTAACAAAGGTAATCTTAAAAACCCATTGGATAAACATAAAAACGAACCGATTTGGCAGGCACATGGGGATGGGCACTGAGCACTAAAACTGGGGAGCTTTGTCCCCAGTTTTGAAACTGGAGGGGCCGGTGCTCCTCTACCCTCCCGCTTGTTACACCTCTGCTTTTAAGGTAATTATTGAAGCATAACAGTTTTCAAGAGGCACTGATTGGACTTGACACTGACTAACAATTGTATTGGATAGTTTTGGTTTATTACAAGATAGCAATAAATGTAACAAAATTTGTTTGGATAATAGTGGCAAAGTCAGTTTACATTTTAACCTAATACTGTAGATTAAACTAGGATATTTTGTTATGTGAAATAGTTGGAACAAATATGCATCACGTCTGGCTTTTATATTGAAACGCTAATAATAATAATTGTATTGAAGTTTACTTTTAGAGAATTTACAAGAATGCAAAAAGTGGTAGCATCTTGGACACCAGTCAAGTAAGCTAAAGTACCATGAAGGTTAATTTCAGCACTGATCCCTATATTCAAGTTCTTGACAATTTCGTTATTTCGAAATTGCATTAAAAGCAATGGCAACCTATGCAGCTCGTCGTTTAATTGTTAAAGAGAAATTTATCATAGCACAAATCCCACACATGTGAAATGATTTAAGAAGAAATCCAATTTCTTAGATGCTGGAACATACATGCAATTGTGTAATAAAGTAAAGCCACAACGAAATTTTGTTTTTCTCACTGGACAGGTAGGCTGTGCTCCTTAGAAATTTGTAAAGGTGCTATATAAATATTCCCATATACACTTATGCATTAATTATGGATATTGTTGCATTGCCTGACTATGCCATTGTACTTCTTGGGCCAACACATGCTGTGACTCTTTGGCTTGACCTCCCAGATTTTGATCTGACACTAGAACAAAACAAGAAGCTTGGCTATTATGGACTTGATTTCGTATTGTGCCAGTGAATAAGTTAATCTCCATGACGATTCTTTTATGGGCATTGAAAAGTTTTGAAGATTTGCGTTGCAAGGTTTCAATGCTTTCCCTTGACAATTTCCATTACTGTATTACTATGAATGTTGCAGATTTTATGTTTGCCTTGGGTTCTGATTCGTAATATTGCGAAGTCACACCAGCATGTAGTTTACTGGATTTGCCATCCAAGCATGCCATTGATCCCAGGGTTTTTGGTACTAATTGGTAGTTTATTATACAGGGATATGAGGAGTAGTTTTTTCGACAACTGCTGTTTTGCTATGCAGTGTTGAATAACTGGTCAATTAAAGTTGCTATGCTGTTTATTTCTAAATCTGTAGTCACAGAAGTATGATATATTTGCTGCCTCGCAAGGCAGGGTTTGTGGACTCGAGTCTCCTATAATATTGGTCATGTGTAGGTAGGAACCTTGAGCAAATCCCTTGTGAGCAATCGCTCGACACTATTGCCTCATGCTTTTTCATTTATATAATTGAGCATAATAATATTATGATTTGTTACATAGCCATAGGGTGAAATAGCAAGAAACTGGAAGTGACATCTGTTACATAATGCATTTAATCTTTTTGTGACCAGTAGCATATTCCACTTTCAGTCAGTACAATCTGACATTACTTGTCCAGACATCTCTAATGCTTGCAGTAGGTGACGAACATGAGGGAACAGTTTCATCATAAGAGTGACTTAAATATGAAGGTGGAGAAAGATGTCGTGGTCGGCTGCTTTTGGGCTATTGATAGGATACAATTGTGCAACTTCAGTGCAATAGATGCGGTGATTTAGGGATCTACAACCACACCCCTGTTGCACTTTTGAATTTATTTTGGCACTTGTGGGAATTTTTAACTGGCACATTCTGTCACAGAAACTACAGCAATCGAAATCTGTTCATGGCATTTGATTTGAGTTTGTTTCATTCATTTCTATCTTTGTTTTACTGAAAGAACCTAGTAAGCTGCAACATTTGCTAATCTGACTAGTTCATTTAGGCGATGGAACTCACATAACTATAACCATGGAGCTTAGTAAAATTCACAATCAACTTTAGCTTAACTTTTGTCTAGAATATGGAAAGGGTCTCTTGCTGACTAAATTTAATAGGTACATTTAGCTGAATTATGGAACAGATGTTCTGAATACTAGTTCTGCTTTCACTTACCTTTCAACCTCTGGTAGAACGGATGACGTATCGCAGCGCCATCTTGTGATTAATTGATAGGGTAACAAATCCACACGAGCTTATGACCAAAACGATCGTCGACCAGGAACGACACTAGAAAGAGTGCAACAGGGATCCGAAAATCCGATTTTTGGCGTCCATAATTATACACTTAGTCCTACAAGGCTCTATGATATAATAAACTTAAAACGAAAATGACCCAATTGGATAATATTTAATATTTGAGCAATCGTAATTCAAAGTTTGACTAAACCATCAGAGTTTGGGTTTAGGCATTCATAAATCAAAGAATGATGATGAGGTCGTCAAGACTTGTCATCCAGTTGTTGAGCGTTCAGTACTGAAACTTCTTCTGAGAGTCGTATATCCTGCACTTTCTATCTCTTTAGCGTCTCCCTCCAATAACCGGATGTTATATTGCATGACTGAGAAGTCAATTAAACATTAATTACCGAATTTTTCATGAAACAATTATGACAATACAATAATTTGCAAATGGTTAAAAAAGTGCAAAACGTCTTGGACCGTAAACGTCGATTTTCCCTAAATTACATCAAATGAAACAAGTTCTTTAATGCAGACCTTGTTTTAATTACTTAAAAAATACAGAACCCATTAAGGTAGACTTTGTTTCAATTATCTTAAAGGTACAGAGCAGAGGTGTAACAACGTTCTGAAAAGTGGGGGGGGGGCATAATTTCTAAAATATTGTGTGAAGAAATTTTTTTCCCACTTTTGTAATTTTGCCCCCCAGAAATTTGAAAAATGGGGGGCACAAATTATCTTAACAAAAGTCATCTTAAAAAGCCACTGGAGAAACATTTAAAAAACCGATTTGGAAGACACATGGGAGCACTGAGCATTAAAACTGGGGGGGGGGGGCTTTGAAACGGGACACCTCTGGTACAGAACCTATTAAGGTGGTCCTTGTTTCAATTACCTTAAAAGTATAGAACCAATTGCGATAGTCCTTGTTTCGATTACCTTAAGGGTACATGTATAGAACCCATTAAGGTGGTCCTTGTTTCAATTACCGTACAAGGACTGACCCACTTATAAGGTAGACCTTGTTTTTATTAGTGTATTAGCTGCCTTTTTGGCGAGCTTATTTGATCACTAAAATATTAAGATCGCGATTAACTGTCATTATTGCTATAGCCATGAAGCCCCCTTCACTGGTTACAAAAACGATTGCCCTGGCTATGCCCTGGTTGTCAAAAGTGTCTGGCGCCACCACTGCTCAACCCCTTTCATTTATGGATTTAATGAATGTTTCGGGTGAGATTCTTCACCTGTCTGTTTTAGTGGGTAGCACACCCTGTAAGGTCTCCGTGCACAAACCGGTCTGTAGCATTTAAAGACAAACGATCAAAGAAACCGGCGTGGTGTGAAACGGAACAACTCGAAAGAATTCAAAAGAACCCGGTCTGAAGGTAAAGACATAGGTGAACGAGATCCATCCCTGAGTCAACAACATGGTGAGACGTCAAAGACCATTGCTGTCATAAGACATAAACTTATTATTTATATTATAACAGGTTTAACCCGAGATTTAAATCACTTAAATACGCTACCACCGGGATTGCGAAGCGCTAATCACACGCATTCATACTACGCTTAGGCTTAAGGCGTAAAGCTCCAGAGATGGACACTATTAGTCAATTGCTAATCGAGTAGAAGTGAAATTAGCAACATCATGTAGCTAATGAATGATTAGAATCAAATTTCGCGTTGGTCTGATTGATTGATAGATTGATAAATTGCCAATCTATTGGAATAAGAAGTATCTACTGAAATTAGCATATCAGTTAGAATTATAATCGGCAAAATCTTACAGTTAGTCAATTAGAGGTAGAATTAGCATTTCTTGCTAACTGGGCAAATAGGTATTAGTGCTGCGCATCGCTAGTACGCAATAGGTCTACTTGGACCACAGACTACAAAATATGTTATTAGACATGTAGGAAGTGACTTGCTTATGGTTACACAGAGACACACGTTTCAATTTCCGAAGAAGTCCGAAAAACGCTGCATAACGATTACGAGAAGCAACTGTCCGTCCAGTGTCCGGCGTCCATCGCCTTCAGATGATTAATTCTGTCGTCAGTTTTTCACTGCATTAGCCAACGCTGTATTTCATCGCTGCAGAAATAAGTGAAGTCGAGGAAACGATCTTATATGCTCTCAAACGATTTTGGATAATCCATTAGACAGACGGGTCGGTCTTTCTTCGTGTCGATTATTGGCTTTCTGCTTTAAATATACCACAGGGTAAATATACCACAGAGAGGTATGACCAGTACATGTATGTACGTATGTATGTATGTATGTATGTATGAATGTATGTATGTATGTATTTATGTATGTATGTATGTGTATGTATGTATGCATGAGGCCTATATATGTATGCATGACTATATGCGCTTCTGTGTCTAAGCGCACAGTTACGTCCACCTTGAAGATGTCCTCAGCGATGCGATGTCAATAAGACATAAGATATTTCGCAAAGAGCTCACGCTAAGCAGTATCAGCCTGCGTTCATTTGAAGTTCTAACCGGTTCTTTAGACAAGCAGATAATTTCCCGACAGAGTCACTTTTTACTTAGACATTGTTCGGGCGCTGCACGGCTGATCATCGTGGGACCTGTTTCATTGGCCCATTAGTCTCATTTAGACTGTAGAAACAATCGGTTGCGACGACTGTTGCATCTGTAGTTGTTGTTGCTGCTGTTGCATTGAGCCGCGTTGCTGTTGACTGTGGCCGTTGCGGATAAGGCCATTTGGTCTTCGCTGTCTACGCCTTCGAAGGCAGCAACCGACACCGAACAACGTCCAGAATGTTCTGCGGAACTGACCACTCATGATGCAGTAAAGAATGAAATTTACGGCGCTGTTTATGATGACTACGGCGTCCCATACGTCACCCAGTGGCACGTAGACCCGGTAGAAGACGCGAGGGTCGATCCCACTGAGCAGGGCGAGGACCCCCTGGGGCAGCTCGGCCGCCACGAAGAAGAAGACGACGGCCAGAAGCATCCACGTCGTCCTATTGTGGTCCCGGTCCTCGGCGTCGCTGTCTGACCGTTGACTGACGAGGCTTCGGCGTCTGGTCTTGGCGGCTTTCATCGTCCGAAGGAGGAGGGCGCTGAGCGTCACCAGGAGGATGCACGGAACGACCTTGAAGATGACCCCGTAGACCCAATAGTTGAGGGACTTGTGAAGCGGTCGAACGAACGGGTTTTCCTGGAACCAGAAGGTCCCCGTCGGAAGGCGAACTGATCGATATAGGATGTAATTGGGCATGCAGAAGAGAGGAGTGGCCATGGCGATGGCTATGACGGTGAGGCGGGCCCTCCAGAGGCTGCACATGGAGGGCGCGTGGGTGTGATGGCAGACGGCGATGTAGCGGAACACGGCCAGAGCCACGGTCAGCCACATGGATACCGTGTGCGTCGTGATGGTGAAGTAGGAGTTGAAGAGCAGATAGACGATCCATGCTCTGGGATGCGGATGCGTCCAGTGCGGAACGGTCAGGCAATGGAAGTAGATGGCGTACGGAAGGTAGATGGTCATCGTCAGCAGGTCAGAGATGGCCAGCGCCGTTAACAGGTGGTTCGTCGGTGACGTCATCGACCTGCGCGTCAGAACGGCGATGTTCGTCAGGTTGGAGACGATGCCGAAGACGCACAGGCAGGAGCTGACGTAGCCATGGTAACCCTGGTACCAGAAGCCGAAGCTCTCCAGCAGACCGAGGATTCCTCGTATCCCAGGAAACGCATCTTCGTCTTCTTTTCGGGGGCGATGGCTGCTGCTGCCGTTGTCGTTGCCTGACTCATTCGCCGTCATGCTCGACTCGGTTCCGGCGATGTCGTAGAAGGCGTAGGTCGTGCTCATGTTATGCTAACAGAACGCATGTCAAGCACGTGACACGCGCACCTGTTGAGCAGCGGAAGATGTTCTTCGACTTCTATCTATGCCACTCTATAGCACAGAAGCGGAACTCCTCTGAGTCAGTCGAGTTTGGACGCTTTGCACGCAAGGATTTGCTTTGTTGGCGTTGACTATAGCTATTCGAAGCTTCAGTTGAGCCTAATTGAATTTCTATTGTTATTCATCGTTAAAATTCCTGATTAGGTTTCAGGGTGGTAAAAGAAACTATTTAGGGAATAGATTTGTGAAGTTTACCTGACGTTGAGTATTTTGTAGTCGTTAAATTTCACCGCTAGATTTGAGAAGAAAAGGTGGAGAATCGCAACACATCCATGGTATAGACTCCACATATCCGTTGGTTAATATCCACAGTGCGTAAAACTCAGTGTCAATGCTTTTATTAGACGACTGCAGTAATAACGCTCTCGATAATCAACTTGCAGGCATTTCCATAACAGACCACCGATCTACATCTATGCGCAAATGAAAATTTGTTCGTTCAACATATTTTTGAAGCTTTTATCTCTGAACACCCATCGTGTACGCTTTATAACGCTTGTCGATGAACTGCTGTCTTTGACGACCGTAGCGAGGAGTCGGTGAGTATCACCAGTCCTCTAGAAACGTGTCAACGTCCATTTATGTCGACAGACGCAACACCATCGTCTGTTCGTCGACAGAGCGACTTCTACGCGCGTCTCCTCCTACGTGGATACACTCATACACTGCGCATACTCATACGTGTGCATATATATATATATATATATATATATATATATATATATATATATACTCATTGTTCATAGTCGTTGTGTTCGGTTGCTCCCTTTCGCGCGCCATTCTCGACGGATGCGCTGACGAGACGCAACACGCAGACGCTTAAAAGCTAGTTCAAAACATGAGTCTTTATAAACGATATAAATATAGTGTTTATATATAAACATGTACTGTATACGTGCATATGCAAATGAGTGTATATATATATATAATATACGTGATATTTGTGTATGTTTGTGGCATTTTGTTGACTTGGCAATCTTCTGGCCATCAGTGTGGCAGAGGGCTATTACCGTGGTTGGCTGACGGCGTGGTTCAGTCGGTCGTTGCTCGCCTGATAGTAATTGCAAGAGCGCCGATGGGATGAGTTACGAGGAGTGGAGCAGTAAACAAGGAGCTGATCGGTGGTCGCTCCAAGTAGCATGCAGACGACAGTTGAAGAGGAGGAAGAGGAGGAGGTGGAGGAGGAGGAAGGAGAGGAGGAGGAGAAGGAGGAAGAATACAAGAAAATGAATGGCGGATTGGACGGACAAGGATGAAGAGGAGGAGAAGGCGGAAGAGGAAGATGAGGAGAAATAGATAGGAAGAGCGAAGAAGAAGGAGGGGGCGAGACCAAGAGAAGCAACAGCTGAAATGAAAGCTGCGTTGATATATCTTTATCAAACGGAGAAAATCAAAGGCAACGAGAAGGAATCGATTGAAATTAGATGCACATTAAGAATGAATTATTGTGACACGAGTCACACGACCTGACAAATGTGAGACAAGTAGGCCTAGAGGCGTTAACACCGCACGCAGTTATCTGCAGTCTTATACACTGTGTAGCTAATTAATTCGTCTGCATGACTGTGTTTCGGTGTCTCATTTTATCACTCGCCTCTTTCTCTGCACCCAATTACCCCACGAATACGATATCTTTGAATATAGTTCTTTTAAACTGTGTGGTCGTGGGCGTGCCAATTTCAAAAATCCATAAATTTTAATTGATGTTTCTGTAACATCGTGTTTTCATTAAAATGTAACATACCTTAAAAAATTCATGCAGACAATGGAGCACTAGGTCCTATATAAACTAAATGCAAATAACATTGAAAGATTCTTTTAAGCGGTCATTCGTGATTTTTCAGACGTAAACAACAGTGAAAGTTTGTTTCCTTCGTGCCCATATAATATATATATATATATATATATATATATATAGCACCATGCAGTTATTACCAGCGGGTGGATTATACGGTGCAGCTTGACAGGCAATGGTCTGTTGTCAGGGACTTGGAGATAGATTCATGTGTCCGTTGCCAAGGACGCACATCTGTCCACAAGCTTCTGTTTGTAAGCACTCTGCATGATGTAGCACAGAATGTACGCCTGGATTACTAAAAAGAAGGCCGAGGGACCAGACAATCGGATCCCATGCAGACCCCCTCAACACGCCCTCTTCCTTCCTTTCATCTTCTCCCTGCCCTCCCCTCCTCTACTTTCTCTTCCTCCTATCGGTTCTTCTGCATTTATTTGCTCTAGCAACCGATCTCCCTTCGACTACGTAGGACTATGATGATAGGAGCATGCAGGAAGAAGATCCAGAGACCCCAATATAATCCTATACAATGTATACCTATGCACGTTCGCATATATATATATATATACATTTTATACATAAAAATAACGTACACACATACTTATATAATATATACATATACGAAGGGGATCGTACAAAAGTAATTTGGCGCCAGAGCATTCGGCGCAATTTGGTACTACTTCTGGTTAAATCTAAGAGTAATTGTGCTAATCAACGTATATATTTAGATATATTTAAGTATACACTTTGCATGACTTGTTCTGTGACTTCAATATCTCGTTTATTTCGTTTCCAACACACATGCCGCAAACATCGCAAACTAATTAAAGTGCGGCAGCTCATCAAACTGTAATTGAAATCAATCGAGCGCCATATACAACGATAATTTGAAATGTCCAGTCAATGGAATATTCCTTGCGCCGAAATGTCCTGCACCAGGATGAATTATTTACATAGCGCCTCTCGCAGAGTGCTGCAACGAGGGAAAGGGAACGCCCTTAGAGATATAGGCCTAAGTGCACTGTGCAACTGTGTATGTACTATTGTACATATTAGTAAGTGTATGCGTATGTGTTTATGTAGCTGCACATATGATGTATGTGTGCATAGGTATGTGTATGAATGTAATTCAGGCATGCATGTATATATGTATGTATGCGTGTATAGATGTGGGATACATTTTGGGGCTATGCATTCGTGTGTGAATACTATGTTTGTCTGAGAATCTGTAGCGCCATCTATCTATAGAGACCTGTGCATTGCTTTCAACTTATCAACATCCTGATCCATGGTCTGATAGCTCCTATAGGTGTTCACTGCACATTTTCACATTTCACATTGTTCTCCTCTGTCCCGAAATCGATCGAGACACTTGTGATTGCGCTTTGTACTTCCCCGTACAAAATGTCAATCATTATATCATCATTGCATCGGGAGAGATTTTTTTTATAATTCATGTTGTAGTTCTTTATTTCCTTGATCATTTTCTGTGTATTGTTCACTACAGTAGTGTGTCCGTCTTTGGAAGTATTGTCCTCTGACCATCAGCATATTGCCATCTTTATCCTTTATCATCGTTTTTGTTGTTTGCCATTTTTGCCTCCATCTTTCACTACTTTGAATACCTCTCTGGTTTCTCTTTCAGTTGTATTTATTCTTCTCGATATTGCTGTATTGTTCTTTCAACCATGTTTCTATATCTCCTCTTGCAGAGATCTTTACTTCGTTGCAGTTTCATGTACTTGCCAGTCTTGACTGTCAATTCTTCTGAATCCTTCATCCGTAGCTTCACTTTCCTTTTATTCCTGACCAATTCCAGGGTTTTGTCTGTTATCCATTTTCAATGAGTTTGTTCCGTTAAGGGCTTTCAACTAAGTCTAGCCTATAGCTGTTTGGTTTCAATAGAGTGACATGTCCGTTGAGGCATGTCTTCACTCGGCAGTCTCTCATACACACGTAGAACCAGACCAGCGAAAACGTAATCATCACAGCTGTCAGACGACTATACGTGTAAGTAAGTAAATGATCTTCGATTGTTACACTTACAATGGCATCTCGCGAAAAACACTCGATGGAGACACAGT
Source organism: Bimastos eiseni (assembly GCA_959347315.1). Taxonomy (NCBI): domain Eukaryota; kingdom Metazoa; phylum Annelida; class Clitellata; order Crassiclitellata; family Lumbricidae; genus Bimastos; species Bimastos eiseni. The sequence continues at coordinate 59,614,242 of OY365806.1, read as the reverse complement.
GGTTGTAATATGGTAGGCCTACAATAGTAGCCTAGCCATAACGCAATGTAAAAGGATGATGCGGAATGCAAATGGCGGTTGTCATTGCAGCGAATGTCGGTGAATTATCGTGCAATTCTAAAGTAGAAATGTTGACATAGGCCTACAAATATCAGAATATGAAGTATAATGTCGGCTGAAAACAGTCACGTTGACCTATACATTCGCATTAGAATCTGTTTAAAAAAATGTCATATCGCCAGAGTGTTTCGTTCGTGGGCGTTTCTTGGGAGAGGCAGAAATATTCTCCGGTTAATAGTTTAGATAAATAATTGTAGTCATAGTCAAAGAAGACATAGTGAGTCGTTCTACAGTCGAAGGCATCCACACGCTACTGATTTTCGGTTCTCTCTCTCTCTCTCTCTCTCTCTCTCTCTCTCTCCTCTCTCTCTCTCTCTCTCTCTCTCTCTCTCTCTCTCTCTCTCTCTCTCTCTCTCTCTCTCATCTCTCTCTCTCTCTCTCTCTCTCTCTCTCTCTCTCTCTCTCTCTCTCTCTCTCTCTCTCTCTCTCTCTCTCTCTCTCTCTCTCTCTCTCTCTCTCTCTCTCTCTCTCTCTCTCTCTCTCTCTCTCTCTCTCTCTCTCTCTCTCTCTCTCTCTCTCTCTCTCTCTCTCTCTCTCTCTCTCTCTGTCTGTCTCTCCATGTATATCCACCTACAATGTTTCGATTAGTTCGTGCGTCATAGCTAAGATGATTAACGTCGCCCACCTCCTTATTCGGGATTGGGACTGGCACTGCCAACGTACAAGCTTCCGGGTCTAACAGCCAGCTGCATAGGCTACATACGTACGCTGCTTAATCAAATGGCCGTGTTCCGTCCCCCACGAGATTCAATCGACCTTAATGGAGTCCTGTACCAATTTAACCTCCAAAGCCAAAATACATTCTATATAATAGATGACCGACTGACCATGCATACATTGCATAGTGAACTATTGTTGAGGCATATCCCTTGATGCACACATTTCATATAGGTGGTCGGTTTAGTTGGTAATGCACCCATCATGCTTTTCATTACCCCGTGAATATATATATATATATAATATATATATAATATTATATATATATAATATGTTCTTCACAGTTCCATTAGGCAAGCATATACGTGTATAGTTGGCTGTCACTAGTAACACGTCCTTCTTTGGTCGTGTAATGCAAAACAGGTAGACCCGATAGGTCTATAAATACAGAGCTCATCAGCTAAAGGCTCTGCAGTCTCAGAAGTGTTGCGACCTAATAATCGCCGAATGTGACAGTTTTTGTTATAATTTAGTGCATATTATTATTTTAGAGGGTTGCGATGACTGAGCGCCTGTTTGATCTCACCTTAAGAAATACTCTTTGAAGTCCTTCGCAGTTGGCTTGCATGTAGGCCTAGAGCCTATTTTTCGTTTACTGCCCGCCTGTCCTAAAATGACACGTCATCCGTGTTACAGCTAAGAAAATAGCCTGTCCCAAGCCTGGACGGCTTAAGAGGGCGACGATAATCATCTTACTAATGACACAGCGTCGATAAACGGAAACTACAAAAACAGCTAAGAATAATTATACGCTATTGCATAAATTCTCGCAGTATAGGCCTAAGCGTTTATTCATATGCTACAAATGGATATTGCAGACGATTTTAGTAATTGAACTGCTTGAGGAACAAGTATAGCGGATCTTACCTATAGTTTTGAACTATTATACTGGCGGTTGTCTCTTGGAGACGATTATTACATTTTTAAACAGATAATTAACGCTGATTCTTGGCCCCGCACATCAATTATCTACATTTTCTAGAACATTATGTTTTGTAGTATACCAGGGGCGTCCAGATAGGGTATCTGGTCCGGAGGCAAATGCCTCCAATCTCACGCAAGGGGAATTTTTTTGTCATAGGGGGGATATTTTGCGTTCCATACCCTTGGAACCGGGTGGTTTGCTGCCAACGCCCAGGGGGGTTTGACGCCCCTGTAGTATACAGACTCCTCTTCCTTTCAAGGCCTCTTGAGAGCGGATCTAGCTTTATATTAGGTCAACTCTCTGTCGTTCGTGATCACTCTCATGGCAATCAATTCGCTTTTCTCGAATGTCAAATCGCATTTCTGTTAGTTATTGCACCACCGATATTGCAGTTGCAAACGCAGGTCTAGGCAGAGGCAGGCAAACTTTAAACCAGACAGAATGCAAGATGTAGGATTCAACGTTTTATTTGAAGCGAATATAAACGTCTCTCTCATCTGATAAATCTCCAGGGTTTACGATTTGGGCGACTATGTATCAAGCAACTGATCAGCAATGATAACAAGATGAAAAAATTAATATAGCAACCTATGCTACATCAAAATTTCATTTTACTGTATTTTCCGGATTACTTTCGCAGTGACATGTATATGCATGTAAAAATACGACAAATGCGACAACCAAGAGAGTTTAAAGAGTCTCACAATTAAGTTGGTTGACTTTTCCTAGTCATTAAACGTTAATTCAAGCCTTATCTGATATAGACACGATGCAAAATAAAGGTTAAATAATGACAATTTGACCAGAAACTCGCGAGGCATACAGACTTTCTTCGTCAACAATGGGTAAAACTATGTCGGCCTATATCTGGAACTTTTCTTTGTTGCCATCTTTGTCGTATAAATATACATAACTTGGTCTATAGCCTAATCATGACATTTACATGACCCAGTATAATTTGATCCGGACAAGATCAAGCAGGCTAAATTCAATGAGTTTAAAATGATGACAAATATATTCGAGCCTTGTTTGCTGACTAAATGCGCGTTGATTTTTTAACGACACCATCCCATATCGAAGATGATTTGGTGTAGCCCTCCTCCTTTCTCCAGGTTGCGACTAGCACTATCAAAGTCCAAACAGTGGCGGAGTGTTGACTAAATGCAAGTCAGCCTAAGTTCTTATACTTTTCTGTTTGCGAGAAACACGCTCACACACACACACACACACACACACACAAGCACGCGCGCACACAAACAGCACACGCGTAATAAGTTAGTATTGAGCTAAATGTCTTTGCACGGAATGAAGACGTATCGGAAGCCCAATGGACTGCGCTTTTGCGATGCTTCCAGATAGATTGTTTCATCTAAGATCTCTGCAACTGATCGGATCGCCTCTCAATAAGAAAGGACTGAAGTGCGGACGAAGTCCACCTATAGAGAAAATTTTTCTGGCACACGCAGACCTATCCATATCCCAATTATCGTCTCCGGTCACGCACATCCGCTCTTATTTATCGACTCCCTGTTCTGTACGGTATGCAAATGGCCGTGCCAATTGAAGTCGACTTTAGAACAAACTCCCTGAGGTCCCCTTCAGTCGCCACCCTCCCCCTCATCCGCCGTTTCTACCAAATCCCTCAAACTCCACTTCTCCTGTTGTGCCGTATCTACCATATTCAGTAGTGTCCCTTCTATCGCTTGAAAACACCCGATTCATGTCGATGAATAAACTGTCGTCTTTCTGATGCACATAACTTATCTTGAACTCTAGAGGAGATAGGCTAAAGTGCGTCTACACCGTTGAGATTGGGTTTCTTGTATCGGATGGATGACACGTACTAATAGACTCTGACTCCCAGATGACTTTCGGTTATCGTGTAATAAACAAGCGCTAGAATGGAAAGGTTTTTAAATTTAGCACCATAAAAGGTAACTCGAGGACATACATGTGTTATGCGCCCGTTTGTGATAAGCCCTTTAATGTCTGTAGCAGCAAAAGGTTAACTAATTCAGCTACTGATTAAGGCAGGTTAAGGCAAATGAATGTGTAGCAAGGCAAAATTAAATAAGGTAATGTAAGCTATATATTAATTATTTAAGGAACCAAAATGAACAATAGAGCAGAAATTCTTCAGTGAAAGAGTTGTATACTGGGTTTGGATGACAGCTACTTTCTTAGTGAATACAACCGTAGCTGGGACAGTTGGGCTATTCATCATGTTCCAGGTAAAAAAAAACGTCTTCTGAAAAACCACTTTAAGCCATTGCTATGTCGTGTTATGCGGCCGTTTGTGATAAGCCCTTTAATGTCTGTAGCAGCAAAAGGTTAACTAATTCAGCTACTGATTAAGGTAAGTTAAGGCAAATGAATGTGTAGCAAGGCAAAATTAAATAAGGTAATGTAAGCTATATATACATCTTCCTGAAACTCATCTCTGCCTGTTCGGGTAGGGTGAGAACTTCGCCCTAAATTGTCTTCTGCTGTATCGTGAAGGACCTTCTCCTAATGCATAGAAGACAATAGCAACGGACGTTTAATACAACGAGGTCCACAACAAACAGGATTATCGCCTATAACACCATCATCCAAGCCCTGAGAGAGTACCATCAGCCACAATGGATCGCATACGTTGACTTGAAGGTCACGTATTTGACTCAAAGGCGAAGAAGTCAGTCGGGTGTAGGACAAAATCCCCCCAGACAAAATCACCCCGGACATAAACCCCCCGGACAAAATCTCCCCAGTTTTAGGAAGGACATTAACCCCTCTGGACAAAATGCCCCTCTTGTCGTAACTAGCATCTGTCACTGATAATAGTAACAAAGTTTGCACAACATTACAAGAGACGCTCATTACTCTTTTTATTCTAACTTATATAAGAAGTCGTGTCACAGATAACACACATACGCTCTGCATAGACTCACTTACCTGACGCGTCTGAAGAAGCCGTGTCACATAAAACGCATGCGCTTTCTGTATCAACTCCGTCTCCAGAAAGTAACAAAGATGAAATCATGACAACTACCTAAATGTTTTGATCTAAATCTGCAATATCATACCTGCTACCAATTGACTAAGCGCAAAGGGTCTACGAATTACGCACAGCGATGCATGCAGCGTACATATCACAGGCTGTCATCAAAAAAAACAGGAACTAATTAACTCTTTGCTATTTAACTATTGGTTTAATTTAGACTTTAAAGTTTACACACTTTTCTAAGTTATAAAAGTTTAAAAAAATTGATTCTTAGGTTTTTTGTCCTACTTTGGGGTTTTGTCCGGGGGTTTTATCTGGGGATTTTTTCCGGGGGATTTTGTCCGCGACCCAGTCAATCAGGCAATCTATTTCGTTGATGGAACATTGACCAAACCAAGACTGTCTGTTTCGCTGATGCTTTATACAACAACACCCTGCATGCAATGATCTGATATCGCCATTATGTACCAACTACCATCATGGTACACTGCTCGCATTATGTATATTGGAATTTTTTCCTATAGACGCTGAAGGGGATCTTAGCCAGGAAGATTTCAACACTCAGGTAGAATTTTAGATGAAAGTATTATATGCTTTGTCATGTTGGGTTGGTATAGCCCTATATCTCCCATGTATGCATTTTTATAATTGCCATCGCCATAGTCTAAATTCGTATATATATATATGCATGTACAATGTACTTGTATGTATAAGTCAGTATAATATATGTAATTGTAATATGTACTTGCTCGTGTGCAATAATAATATTTTTTCTATAGAGATAGGTCTCTATAGGTGCATTCCCTATGGCTTTGCATATCTATGGCCGATAGTTAGTTAACCTTCGCCAGAGGCAATGTAATGGAGAGGAGGAGACGGAGGTGTTTCTGGTGTCGTTGGTCTTCGACTCATTTCCGAAACTGAGCACGACTCTGTTCGCTTCTTCTTCAAAGGACATTCCGCACCTAATCAGCCTCGAATCAATATCATACTAACTCAACCGAATCAAGGCTTCATTACGGCTACAGCCAGTCACTTGGCCTAGATGGTGGCTCTTGGCAGACAGATAGGGCAACGAGCAGACTGACCACTAGAGCCACACACGCACGCATACATACACACGCACACACAGACAGATCTACACAACAAGGCAAGTACATACTTAGAGAAATGCAAACACATACAACAGCCTACAGGCAATACAGAAAAACATCACAGATTAATAGATTTACAGGCAGACAACTGGAACACCGCATAGACAAACATACATTGTATCTACACAAATAAGCATGGAGACAACGTAGTACAGACATATAGACCGAGAGAGGTGGACGGACAGATGGACGAGCAAGCAGAAAGACAGACAGCAGGAATGTTTGCGTGACGTATATACTGGTTCATTCTGGGATCGCCACATTCTAGGGTAAAATTGCAATTAACTTTAAATGCATAGTGTCTCTGAAATACTGTCGTACGTGTAGTAGGCCACTAGCATCACAATCTTGTATAAAATGCCTCAGTCAGATGCAAGACACGGACATCAACTTACATCCTGAACAACCATCTATCACTCCCGGCGGCGAGGAATTAAAAATCAATCGCTCAGACTCTGCTCTACATTTTCCTGTAAGATGCAGAAAATAGACTGCTGCTGCTGCTTGATCTGTCTGTGTGTCTGTCTGTGTGTCTGTCTTGTCTGTCTGTCTGCATTAGCTGCTGCTGCTGAAAGAGAGTCGCCGGTGGCCATCTCGGTAGCTAAACTGCCAATCAAGCGTCCAATATGTTAAGTGATAATTGCGTGAGATATGACTGCTACTGGAAGCCTCAGACTAATAGAGAGAAAACAACTCGTCGAATATTCGAAAAATATTCTTACTCTAGGCATATTTAGATTATGTGCACGCGATCTATAGGCCTATTTATGAATTGATATATCATAATTATATGTAATGCATTATATGTTTTGCATAGTATATATTATAACGCATATATGCATATACGTATATACATGTACATACCAAAAGTGTAGATATCGTATAAGCACGCGTGATCTCATTTAATCAACAAAATATGCGAATTGTAAGTATTTAATTTATGTTATAGGCCTAACATGTATGCTTCAAATGCTTGTATATTGTATATCACACACATATATGTGAAATATATATACACAAGTACAAGTATATACATATATGAATTCAATACATATAATCATGCATATATATATACACGATATACTATATACATATAATAATATAATTATTATGGTTATAGTTGGTTATGGTTATATCCTATTATATCCTCTTTGCAAGGGAAAATGGAAGTCGCTGTCATTCTGTCTGTCTGTCTGTCATTCTGTCTGTCTGTCTGTCTGTCTGTCTGTCTGTCTGCCTGTCTTATATCTCTTTCCATCTGTCTATTAACCAGTTCAGATCCTTGTGGTCCATTTCGAAAGCAGGTTCACAAATTCAGAAATAAATGTCATCGTCAAAATAATAAGCAGCACTCGTCTTTATTATCGTCGCTGTCGATATAATGAGACAGCCAGAGGCAAAAATTGTGAAGATGGCATAGTGACAAATGCCCATTACCATGCATGCAGGCAGAAAGAAGCCTAGGGGCATTAGGCCTATTTGGTAGCTCAATCTGAGTTTTTACCCCACAACTATGGTCATCAATCACCTGGTCGATTGGTCAGACTGATAGAAAACTTCACTTTAGTAAGTAAGTAATTTAATTATTCAGAAGTCGTGGCAAGCGCTCTACATTCTAAAACTTTAAAAGCTATCGATTAGAAAAGCAAAAGATCTTCTCGTTGGAGAAGTCCGTTAATTCTCATTCTCTTCCTTCAGTCGATCCTCCCTCCATTCACTTCGTAGGCGACTCTTGTTTCTTTTGTCCATTTCCTTTGTTGGACCTATATTTGCCTATTTTACTAAAATGAACAGTGTGATAGAACTTCAGCATGCACTCTAATGTTTCAGTGAAACAGAGCTTTCGATGTTATTGTGAAGCTCAATGTACGAAGGCGTAGGCCTACGATTGGAAATCAATCGACAATTCTTCTGAATAGATTAAACTGGCATGTTGCCAGGCTCTCTGTCTTTCTGTCTATCTGTTTCTCTGTCTCTGTGTCTGTCTCTGTGTCTGTCTCTGTCTGTCTGTCTCTCTCTCTCTCTCTCTGCGACGTTGGTCATTATCACCTTTGCTATAGAAAACACGCGGTTACTGCTCTATTTAACGTCTCCTTTGTTTGAGAGATGATGGCATAAGTAATTGTAAACGTCCGATGCTTTTGTAGCACTAGCATTGGGCCATATCCTGAGAATTATGATTTATAACGCGTCGCATCCAATCATTTCTCAGCAACCACACTAGAGCGTCTACTTGGCATCTCCACAGCTTGGAAGATATTTACAAAGGCTATAGACAGAAGCATTTAAATGTGTATAAAACTATAGCCATAGGCCTATAGGCTACGTAGCCTAGCAGGTCTCCGTTGAGGTCTCTTGATAACAGGATCGCGTGGACATAGTTATGCTATATATGTAGCATAACTATGTATATATGTAGCCCACGCGATCCTATTATCTGCAGTGTTTGATTATATATATATATACATATATATATATATGTATATATATATATATGTGTGTGTGTGTGTATGTAGGCCTATATATATACATATATATGTGTGTGAGAGAGAGAGAGACAGACAGAGACAGAGAGACAGAGAGACGGAGTGAGAGAGAGACAGAGAGAGAGACAGAGAGAGAGACAGACAGTCAGACAGACAGAGTTGCGAACATGAGGAGGCGAAGACTTGCAGGTAGGAGGTATACAGAAAGAACATAATCACTGAATGAAAGTCAGCCAAAGACATGTTGGTCTATATATGCCAGGAGCAATATACTTTGAGCCATAAATAGAAATTCATAACATTTGTTTTCTCTTTTTATTCTCACCCACTGGGTAAACTGATGCGGTTTGCCATCTTGATGACCAATAAACGAAGATATATATATTATTTATATGATATATATATATATATATATATATATATATATATAAATGAAATAAGTATGCAACCTGATTCAGTAACCGATGCAAACTAATAACTCCCTATGATTAAAACGCGCACAGTTCTATGTATATATATATATATATATATATATATTAAATACCGAGATTGTCTTTCGCTGTGAACTGAAAACTTGCCTCCTCCAGTCAGCTCATTGATCTGAAAAATTCTGAATTCCTGTATGCATGACGTCAACGTGTATTTCTAACCATTGTAAGGAGAGCATTATACCAAATTACAATTGCATGGTATAATGTACTGTATACTTCATAGGACATAGGCCTATAGAGGTAGATCTATAGATATCGACCTCCGATAACCATGTGCAATGGATATCAGATTCCTGTTGGAGTGATCTGAAGAATCTCACCAAAAAGCCAACGCCCGTTGAGGGGTCAAGTTATGAACAACATGCTGGCATGCAGAGTAGAGGAAGCGAGTACGATTCCAGCTACCCCTATGTTGGATAGTCCTTCTTTCGTTAGGCGGCGACGTTGGTCAAATTCAATGTAAAACGTGACAGGCGCCTTGCATAGACGGGTGTGCATGGATGGACGGGTGGATTATTATTGTAATTTACAACTTAATTAAATTTTGTACCCGCCCACGCTGATACAGAAATGGGAATATTAGTCCTAGATATAGTCAGCCGCCAGAAGAAGATGTGATATCCAAGTGCTTAAAAACCAAGGAGAAATGTTGAGTTTCAGCCGATTTATATACGGGAGGATTAATTTGAGCTATGAAGTCGATTCCATTCTTTGAGAAAAAGAGTATTTGAATCTTGCGCGGCTCAACTAAGAGACCTGCATTCTAGGATCGTAGTCAACGAAATGAGAAATGTTACAGGATTCAGTTGTGATTGAAGGTAGAGACGTGTGAGGGCTTCCGGCCTATAGGGGTCAAACAGGTCAATTTCAATTTTATTCTGAGTTCAACAGGAAGTCAGCGCAGCTGATGGCGTATTCGCACTCGTATGCTCTTGAAACTTGAAACTTCGGAAGCGCCACCCGAAAGCCAAGGGAGCGCACCTGCTTATTCACGAGAGCTGCGTCGAATCAGAGAGGTCGTCCAAAGCAAAGTCTAGGCTTCCAGTGGAGGTTTTGGTTTGGTTTGGCATCCATATGGGCAGAATTGGACTGTGTATAACTGAGCAGCTTGATCGATATGGAACATACAGCACCCGTCCGCTCATCCATGCATCCATCCATCCATCCATCCATCCATACTTTCAACAATCCACCCTTCCTTAGATTCGACTCCAGTAGCAACTTGTCATAATTCCCTCATTCTGCATGTTCATGTAATCATATTGTGCATGGTTTGCCAGTTTGAAATTCATCTAAAATATCATAATGTGTGATTTCAACACGCCAACGATCATATTACGCTGTCCACTATGAGTTACACATGAGCTATGAGTTGCTATTTAATGACATTCTCCATATGACGTCAAATGACGTCAAATGACGATCATATGTTGCCACGAAATGTAACATGTATTTTTGCGTAGACCATGCAGGCGACTATTTCAAGCTTGAAACCCTGATATTCTACTAACTAGGCCTATATTGATGAATGCTCTAGTAGCCCTATAAAAGCTGTCACTTCCTATAGTCTGTGATGATTTACTCAGGAAGACAAGCGGGCCTAGGATCATTATATTATTACGGGATAACAATTACAGTAGGAATAGGCCGTTGTCTATTCTCAAGTCAGAAAAATCTATTCCGTGATGTAAGGAATTGCACCGTTTATCGTTCATCATAGATATCCCTAAACGATATTGGATTAAAAGAGCGCCTCTAGTAGGGTGTACCACAGAATCTTATAGAGCGAACAGATGGAGAAATCGCATTCCAGAGAGAGGGACTAAATGAAGCAAAGGACCGAAACTGAATCAGAGCTATAATAATTGATCATAGACAGTATTCGAAGCAGGTCTGACCGACGGGGGGGAGGTTAGAAGGGAGGATGAGTGGAATGGAGGGGTGGAGAGACTGAGTGGATCGTATACACGTAATGAGGGTCATTTAAATCGTCTTAGGATGGGAAAACGTCTAATGATGTCATTGGAGAAGGAATATTTGCAAATCAGATGAATGAAAATTTATTCTCTGACAGCAGTAAGGTAGGTCTACATACTGCACTTACAATGGCGGCTAATTGCCACCACCTGTCATGTTCTGATTGCGAAAACAATTGCGATGCAGGCCCGACGGGGGTTTGAACCCCGGATCTTCTGTTTACGAGACAGACGCCTTACCACTTGGCCACCGAGCCCCACGGGTGAGACTCATTAATTAAACGTAATCTGTTGGCGTTGTTTGAAAATCACACAAAGGATAACCTACGGATTGGATATCGTCTCCGTAACATCTGTTCTCCTGTGCGGGCATTATTGACTGACGCTGCAACAGACCAATCGCACCATCGACCATCCGTTCATCCATGATCCACTGAAATTGCTCTCGCCCTTGCACTGGATGACATCCTCTCGTCTATGTTGACGTTGGAGAACCTGCCTCTCAAGCATAAGTGTTAAAAAACTCAATCGGACCAATGGCACATCTCACAGCGTCTACTCTGTACTTACTCAATGGAGACTATCAAGTTCAACTGGCGACGCGCAGTCTCTGTGACCTAACTGCACGACATATTTTGCAAACATGATTGAAGGAATATTTAAAAATAAGGTGTAAGATAATTTAAATATTAAATTGCTAGATGTAGTATGCAGGCTACTGCTAATTTATACTGACTTCGTTTGACACTGCGTTAAATTACATGCTGTCAGCTGGTATGCGTCGAATAAACTTCATACTTGCAACACCTCGGCCTACTGTTTCTCGTTCTGATAGGTCATACCCGTTACCTCGGTACACGTAGTTGCACACTTAGCCTTTTGATGAAGTGTGTTTTCTCGATATGCTTCAGATCTGTTGCTGTCACGCCTTAACGTATAACCATGACCTAGGCCTATATAGACACCAGCAACCTTTCTAACTTCTGACCTAAATGTATAGACCTATTCAACCTCAGTAACCGAGTGGCATTTAAGGTGGAATAACCGAAAGGCGCGGAACTCAGTGCGTAACTCATGTTGTGTGGTGTTGGCTATGGCTCGATTGGAGAACTTGAGATGAACTGTGATATGCTATAGGCCTACCTGTTGATTGAGGTGATCGGGTTGGGTGGATGGCGAAGACTTCGCTAAGATATATAGGCCTATGGACTAAGAATAGATGATCGTTTTGAAGTATAATTATTAATTATAACAGTAAGCGGATGATACTCAGCTCCTAATTGTCCTCTTGCATACTGATTAGTCTGGTCAACTGAAACTTGAAGAATGCCTCTCATCTATATGTTCTGTTTTAATGGTTTTGTTGTAAGCTCAAACCAATGTAAGGCAATTCTGTTCGATTCATGACAACGTCTGTGTATTCTCTCCTTTCGCTTTCAATAGCGTCGACGGCTCGACAAGCTTATCGCACGCCCTGCTGTTCCAATTTCAGATTCTAGGGCAAACACTTGGGGTAATCCTGGACAGTACGCTCACACTCGGATCGTACGTAAACAATTGTAATCGAAATAATTATCTCCAAACTTCAAAGCGCCACTCGAAAGCCAAGCAAAAGGCACCAACTTATTCACGAGCGATGCGTCAAATCTGAGAGGTCGTACAAAGGGTATAGTCACTGTCCGATGAAGGTCTGAGTTCTGTTTCCCGAGGGGATCAGAGGATCAGAGGAGGCGGATTAGCTGGTACGACGGGTGTCGTTTTGGTCGAGGACTGGAATGCAGACGATCAAGTGACTTTGGGCTCAAAAGTTTTTGATGAGGTCAAGCTTAAGATTTGAGTGGAAATCCCGAAGGTTGAGGTATAAAGAATCTAAAGCAGAAGATAGTGGGTATTTGGCAGAGATCGTGTGGAATTCAGGAAGTAGACCGTTCCTCAGGCGTGGTGCTGTATTGAATATAACTCTGTTGGAGAACTTGAGATGAGAGTAACAGAGATTGGAGCAACTTTATCCAGTTTCCCTTCCTTTCCGTTTTTAAACTCCCATGATATTTAAAATTTCTCTAACAATTCCTCTATATCCCCTTCCAATATTTCTTCTTGAATGGATCATTTGTTCTTAGGTATACATGGCGTAGGCCTATTGTGGCGTACACCGTTCGGACGCTACCAAGTCGCGCAACGGTGCCGGCTCCAACCCTCTTCTGTGTCTGGAGCCACTCGAGTCACTTCTAAGTCGATTTTTAGCATAGCCTGACCGTTCTCCATCTATGCCTTTCGTAGCAGTGACTGTCAGAGGAGAATCGGGGTTGACCGTCCGTTTCTCTAAAAGAGGCAACAGTATATGACTCTGTCTCGGGATCAGACTCTATCACTTCCGCGGTCGCCGGATGGGCAACGTCCTGAGGATGGCCTTTATTCAGAACAGGGTTCGCTCTTTTACCGACCGGAGTCTTCCCTTTCTTGTTTACTCGCTTAGAGACGGTTTTCCTCTTTCTCTCTACCTGACCTGAGCTTCGTCGTATCATTCTACATCTCGTGACTCTTAAACAATCGCCAACAGGGGGCATCAAACGTTCTCCCTGTTCCGGAGAGCAGAAATATTTGTAACAAGTCCCTTCGTCACTTTGCCGTAGGCAATACTGGCCACTGATCTTAACGTCGCCTTTTCCCAGACACTTATCCACCGGAAATCGCACCTTCCACTCTTCATGTACCTCTTGCTCCATGTCCGTGTGTGGCGTACCGGCCTCACACGTATAAATTATCATGCACCACGATTGACCGTCCTCTCGTTTTGCAGTTGTCCACCAACTCCGTAATATATACTGAGACTTCGGGAAAACCCGGGGAGTATCTATGACTACGTTAGGTAGCCAAGAAGAATATGTATCGAAAAACCGTAATACAATCAAGAAGAGATATCGCGGGGAAACCGCGATTAAAGATACTGCGTTCAGATACACAAGTAAAGATATCGCGGGGAAACCGCGAGTAAAGATATTGTTTCGATCGGATACGCAAATCAAGAAACCACGGAAGACCGCAGGAGTAAGTATGACCACGTTAGGTAGCCAACAAGAATATTTATCGAAAGACCGTAAGACAATCAAGAAGAAGAGGTATCACGGGGAAACCGCGAATAAAGATATTGCGAATCAGACGCGCAAGTAAAGATATCGCGGGGAAACCGCGAGTAAAGATATTGCGATTAGACACGCAAATAAAGATATCGCGGGAGACCGCGGGAGTAAGTATGACCACGTTAGGTAGCCAAGTATATATATATAACAGGGAAAAGAAGATGAGGAAACAGCCGCAATTATTGAGGTCTTCGGCACCAGTCACGACCGTTTCTTGTAATCGTCGTAAGCACCAATGGAGTCACCCTCCCCGTATTAATCGAACGTATTCAATGGGAAACTTTCCCCGTATTTATCGAACGTATTCAATGGGAAACTTTCCCCGTATTTATCGAACGTATTCAATGGGAAACTTTCCCCGTATTTATCGAACGTATAACCGGCCTCTCTTTCGGTCTGTACGGTTGCTACTACGGGAATCTAGCCGGCTTGTATTTCTAGCGGCCACCCTAATTTTCTCGGACTCGGCCACCCGAAACTTTTGCGTATCCGACAACCTGCTGGAAAACGCGAGGATTAACTATGACCGAACTAGGTAGCCAACATTTATATTTCTTGGTTACCAAAACTTTCTCAGACTCGGCCACCCGAAACTTTTGCGTATCCGACAACCTGCTGGAAAACGCGAGGATTAACTATGACCGAACTAGGTAGCCAACATTTATATTTCTTGGTTACCCAAACTTTCTCACGGTCTGCGCGGTCGGGGATTTTTCCCAGTCTATCTATCACTCGGCCGCCGAGGCCTCTCTCGGTATATGCGGTCGGTCCCTTCTGGGACTCACCCAGTCTGTCTCACTGTCGGCCGCCGAGGCCTCTCTCGGTATATGCGGTCGGTCCCTTCTGGGACTCACCCAGTCTGTCTCACTGTCGGCCGCCGAGGCCTCTCTCGGTATATGCGAACGGCTAACCCGAGCTTTACCCGGTCTTTACACAGACCTGTGATTTATTTATTTCACTGTCGGACCTTCCCGAGGAAGCAACCTCACGATCGGCTGCAGACTTTCTCGCGATCGATAACAGGGTGGGGCCCCAGCCCTATCAGATCGGCAGAGTCGGTCTCAACACCAGACGCTCGGCTGTAGCTCGGACTAGTTTTTGGACGCCCTCTCGTCCGCAACTATATTTTTTCGCAACTTGCCGTGAACCAGGCTTTGAACGAACGCTCACCGACCACACGGGTGTGCGGTATTAATCTCTAACCAAAGAATTCAATGCACCGTATATGCAGAGCAGTCGTCACCACTCTACAATATAAGCGACGCACCGCATGTCAGGCTATACTCAACCCGATTCATGCGTCTGCACGCTATGCACAGAACTACAAACCGCCTATCGGTCTTCCCTCCAATACCAACACTGTAAGGAAATGTACGTAAATTAAGCGCTATGGCGAGCCGATTAACTACGAACAAATTCTTTAATCCAAGCCTTGTGGCCTGTCCGCCACACTATTATCTCCTGACAGGCCCATTGGCCATTGCAGAGGTCAAAGTAAAGACGAAGCAGAACCAACTCCTGAACTCTTCTCATTACCGACCTCTAGCCCTGCCTTACCGCCCTCTCCACTTCCATATTCTAACCTTCCATCCCTCGTTGCCCTTACCTTCCTCAATCCGCTCACACCTTATTCCCTGCCTAGATAACGGATAAAACATTGGGGCGCATAGCTGAGGAACCGAATTCGAAACCCATATCCCCGGCAAGGTTGATCAGACTTTCTTTTGCTAGGCGGCGAAGTTGGTTAAATTAGATGTAGGCGGCAGGCCTGTACTATTATAAAATTATGGTCGCCCTGTATTGTGACAGTTAAGTGAGTTAACAACAACGTCGTTAGATGGCGGCACACGGTAACAATTGATTACATAGGCTGAGATGGGAAACAGAGATATTTTATATTCTATTATGCTATAATGACTTGTGACTTACTTATAAATTGCATTATATTGTATACTTTCATATTTCGAAGTAACTTTTCTGTGAATAACCGAATTAAATAGTTATTACCGTTAGTAAGATTTGTCATTGAAAACTTTTTTTAGATGTCTAGACACGCTATAAAAGACCTCTGTATAATACGTCGTTATCGCTTCTCGGCCTTTTGGCTAAGATCAAAGCGTTTACTTGTCAGCTTAATACCTGACATGTACTTTAACCAAGGTTGCGTGACGCCGATGTTACTGGCTCTCGGCCTAGGCTGGTGATCAGATTAATCTCTGATCCGCTATCCACGGTTTTAGTACGTTGTTGGCGTTGAGATGATGGAGAGAAGCTATGGTATCCTCCGGCTACTCATTCTCCCCACTGAGGGAGAAATTCAAAACAAAAATAAAATAGCGTAGCTAGGCCTACTACGTTCCGGGCGTGGTGGTTCGTATCATTCCCTTCTGGGGAATCTCTGTAGAGTGGATCTTCGGCTGTTTGCTAGGGTGCTCAAAGGGAGAAAAACTAGAAGTTGAATGAAAACCTCCGATCAGCCAAAAACACATGTTATTACAAAGCAGAAGCTTGACAGGTAGTGTTAGACCGTAATGCACTGCTGTTCAACACGCGGATCGCACGCGGCCGGTGGGTGGATTTTAAGTGCAGAATTTGCAATTTAAAAAAAATTAAGTAAAGACAATTATGCACTTGCCTATATTCATACTTGGCTCATCAACATGATGATAATCATCATTGTCATTATGTCATTATCATCGCTATCATCAAAAATAATCATCATGAACATAGTCGTCGTATCTAGCTTATTTTGTTACGGGCGGTATATCACCAGTTTGCATTGCTACATCCACATGGTAGGCCTAGAGCTGATCCGATTTCAGACCAAATGTCAAGTTCCCCATTAAATTTTAACCGCGCTTCGTAGGTTGTTGTAGTTCGATGGTACAGCAGGCCCCCGATTTACGCCCTATATAGAAACACATTCCTTAGTACTTAGAAATTTGCAAAACAAAATAGGTCATGGCGATGTCCATGACATCAGAATGCCAAACCTATAAAGTACTGACTTCATCTGCAGAAATAAAAAAGTTTCTCAGTTCCCCGATTTCCGTGGTTTTCGGTGTCCCCGATTCCCATTTCCCCGATTAACTAATTAACAGCGGTAGTAGTAGTAGGTGGTGGAGGTGGAGTAGTCGTAGCAGTAATAATAATAATAATAATAATAATAATAATAATAATAATAATAATAATATAATAATAATAGTAGTAGTCTCAGCAGGGAGACCCGCTAGGGCCTCTGCTATTTTGCCTACTCCTGCAGCCGACGTTAAGGGAATTGCGGTCTCCGTTCAAGCTTGGGCACCCTTTCCCTAGGTGGAAACGTGGATGACGTTCGGCAAGATTTGATAAAGATAAAAGAGTTTGAGACCACGCTCCGAATTTCTCTGAACAGACTTAAAGGAGAAGGTTTCTGGGCGGGCAGTTTTGCGACAAACTGCTCTGAACCCCACCCACCTGCGACAAACTGCTTGTCAATCAAACCTGAACTCATTGAGTGGGGCTACAGTCAAGAAGTGCCATATTCAAGTCCACCGCCGGTCAATTCCTTTCAATTGAAATGCCTGCAGGCCTCTGGGCCGTTCTCTGTCTGTCTCTGTACATACATCTACATATAATATATATATATATACATACATATATATATATATAAAGCCATGAGCCAAAGCGCAATAGGACGCATACAGGATATCAACCCATGGACCATTGCAGAAAGTGGAGCAATCTTGGCGATTGCCTGTGGTCACTGTTGTTTGCGTTTGTTTCTCTGTGAGCTGGTCCGCGCACACACACGCACACACACGCTGTTTATATTTATATCTCTGAGCTGAAGGACTACCTGTGAATTTCTATCTCACAGTTTTGTCTTAGCATTCACTCATTATAGTAAGCGCCTTTTCGCCAGCTATATTTATTTCATATGGTTTTCAGGGGCGCGTTGAGAATAGGGCACACAACCCTGAGTTGCAAGACTGAGACATTGTGACATAATGTAAATAGATGACTAATTGTAATGCCATTCAATGCAATGAATCTATGTATATATACATATATGTGTATGTATATAATGTTTGTCTCATTGAGTCTGTATGAGAAGAGAGTCACCTTCTTTGAAATAGAATGTTCCCTCTCTCGTACAAGCAATAGGCCTGTGTACCTTGTATTGACAGGTGTCAATACAAGTTGGTCCATCTGTTTATGTTCTTGCAGAGTGGCAGTATGTAAACAATAATGGCACTGCTACCCCTCCCCGCCTCCCCCTCTCAGACTAAACCACTCAGATGTTCACTCTTTTGATGATGGATATATGCATACAACAGAACTCTGTAGTAGATATTACATAGTACCATCATAAGTACGATCTAACAATTCGTGTCGATCGTGATCAGGAAGAAGCGATAAGAGCCTTTTTTATTCATAACGACTGGGATTTTGAACAAATTGGTAAATACAGAATGCAGTATATGTATTTATTCCAAAAATAGCTTTTGTGTAACCTAAGAACGTACTGTATTTCAGGTCTTATGCATGCCATGATTATTCAGGCCACTATATTATATATATATATATATATATATATATATATTATAAGGGCATCAACTTGAATACAATAAAGGCATTCAGCGTGGTCATGATAAGAAACATATATCTGTACTGAATAAAACAGCTGAAAATTGAGAGCTCTTGAATGATCAGCTTCTGATGCAATAAGAATGAAGACTCGTATGAAACGTATTTCAAGGTACATTTGCTTTTGATATCTGATTGGATATAGGTTGTCACGTGTGTATAACAGTTCAGGTTCCCCAGATCAGAGAAACAATATAACAACACTGACCCCATCCAAACGCCATATATATATATGTATATATATGTATATATATATGTATATATATATATGTATATATATATATAATGTTCCAGGGGCTGGTGGGCCCGTTGAGAGTCGTGCTCTATGAATAGCGCTGCATAGTTTAGGTCACATGTCAAAACTAGGAAGAATATATCAGCCAGCATATAATATGATCAATTATAATACCTGGGAACAATAAGCAGATCTCTCACTCTCTGTATATATATACATATTTGCATACATATATACGCACACTAATATATACATGCAGCATTTGATAGCATTCATCCAGTATTCTTTTCAGTCTATTTCTCAATTACACTCGCATCGGTCATCATCACGTAAAAACAAATGCAAACAACAGTGACCACAGGCAACCGCCAAGATTTGGCTCATGGCTTCATCCCTTGAAGTCGCGATTTACAACACTGCAGCAAACTTCCCGCATGGGTTTGGTTGCACTTTTCACACGTTTGACGGGAGGCTGTCCACGAGCAGCTTGCAAGATGGCCGTACTGGCTAAAGCTGCGCACGCACCCACACATGCACACACACGAATAAAGGCATATGAGTGGCATATCAAGTACAGGTGTGTAGATGCATATAATTATAAGGACTATGAAGCACGATCATTGTTTCAATTGTTATTTCCAGTGCATTTCCCTCAGCTGTCTACTTGGCCCATTTGAGCCTATTCAGATAGACTGACCACACCGATCCATTTGTTAAGATTGTACCCCAGGGGGATGAGATGCTTTGGAGAGATCTGATTGGTAGCTAGCAGGCGGCAGGTATTCATTAGACCACGCCTTAAAAACTTGGACTTTAAATGTAAATACTACTCGGAGGCAGAGTTGATTGGAGAGGGTTTTGAGGACTTCAGAAGACGAGAACCAGAAGAACTGACCCTTTTGGGTTCTCCACTGTTCAGAGGGAAGGCCCTTGATGAAGCCCTGCAAGAACACAGCGAATACTTTGATCGAATATAGAAAGACCTTGTGGACCTCCAGTCACAAGCAGCACTCATATTGCTGAGATCCTGTTTCGGGGCGGCAAAGATGACTTACCAGCTGCGGACTTCTCCGTACTGGAACCACCTGTTACTGGAAACAATAGACCATCAGACTAAAACAGGACTGGAGAAGATCCTCAACACGGAGCTCAATGACATTCAGTGGTTACAAGCTTCGCTCCCGATTAGAGATGGAGGACTCGGGACCAGGCGGGTATCGATGCTGACAACTTAAGCCTATTTGGCGTCAGCTGCGTCGACCGTCTCGTTCGTGGGCGCCATCCTAGCCGTGGAAGAGTGGAGCGACGTGTACCAGAAGGAAATGTTCAACGTTCGTAAGGATTCCCTTCAGAGTGACGATGATACCGGTTCCGATCCAACAGAAGACCTGGGACAGACCTTTGAAAAAAGAAGATAAACCGAAAGTCTGGTCCGGATGCGACAACCCACTTAGTCAAGCCAGAATGAGAGCATTATAAGCTCCGCACGCCGGAGACTGGCTTTTGACTATCCCTTTGGTGTCCTGTGGGTTGGGATTAAACAATGAGGCGGTCAGGGTTGCGGCAGGACTTCGCCTAAGACTTGTGCTCTGTGCATCGCATCCATGTCAATGCGGGGAGAGCGTCGATCCAGGTGGACATCACGGTCTGGTCTGCAGAAGATCAATGGGAAGAGCAGCACGACACTCTGCCATCAATGAAATAATCTGGAGAGCTCTCTTGAAAGCGGACATTCCGAGCTCAAGAGAGCCATCGGGACTGATCCGCACCGATGGCAAGAGACCAGATGGCGCCACATTAATCCCATGGGCGAGAGGCAGACACCTAGCATGGGACGCTACAGCCATTCACACATGTGCATCCTCTTATGTACATCTGACAGCATCAACAGCCGGTGGAACAGCAGAACATGCCGCAGAACGAAAGTGCATCAAATACTCATCCTCCTTCAACGCAGTTGCCTTCAGAGGCTCTTTTGTGCAGCTGTAGTTTAACCAAACAATAGTAATAATAATAATTAAAATGCATTATGACAATAATACGAATATTCTCACTGTGGCGAGAAGGTTGACGCCATATATATATATATATAGATCATTTCGAAGGGCGAGCATCCCTTCTCAGAAGGAACATTTGGGCCTCACCAGAGAAGATGACAAGCGACCGAACGGCGTGACACTCATCCCGTGGTCATGCGACAGGTGCCTCACTTGGGATGTGACTGTTTCAGACACTTATGCGTCTTCATACCTGACAGCTGCATCAACTGCAGCAGGAGAAGCAGCAAACCGTGCAGCAATCGCCAAGAGAGCAAAGTGCGCATCAATCACCCGAACCCATGCTTTTGTGGCGGTGGCACTGGAGTCCAGTGGTGCTTGGAGTTCCTAGGGTTTGAACTTTGTCTTGGATTTGGGACGAAGGCTGACAGATGTGACACATGACACACTCGAGACAAGCTACCTATTCCATAGACTCTCGGTAGCTGTCCAGCGAGGGAACGCCATCTGTTTTTCGTCAACACTACCATGCTAAATAACAGCAATAATAATAATGATAATAATGATAATAATGATAATAATAATAATAATTATAATAATAATAATAATAATAATAATAATAATAACAATAATAATAATAATATTAATAATAATAAAAATTATAATAATAATAATAATAATTTAAAAAAATACTAGTGATTGTCTCGCGCTAGCGGCGCTACTAAGAAGTGCTTATAATAATAATAATAATAATAATAATAATAATAATAATAATAATAATAATAATAATATTAACAATAATAATAATAACTATTATTATTATTAAATATCATAAATGATAATCTCTAAGTTCATAGGGTAACGATGTACCTCAGGGCACAATTAATAATGATAATTTAAAAGGCGCAGTAAAGGGGGCCATGCCACTGGAAGGGCGCGTAACAAACCAGAAATGATGGGGAGTCAAGCATGAATGAAACATGAGGATGAAAGGGTGGAGTGGATTTTCTGGAACGGATTTTCTGGATGGCAATGAGTTCGCGAAGGTATTTTATTTGGACGGGTGGTAGGTATTGTAAGGAGTTGTATGCGCTAGCGGTATGATCTTGAATTGGATTATCTCAATATATATGTATAGAATATATATATATATATATATATGTATATATATTCAACTATAGGATATTTAGACAATGGGTTGATTTGAGAATTGAAGTGTTGTGATGATGCCTGTGCGTTCTGGTGACAACACTGGCCAATTAATTTTGTAGAACTGGTTTCTGCCACATCAGAGTCGTAATTCTCATCAGTCGGCTGAGACTATAAACATGAAATTTGAAGATTATTATCACGAATACGATTCACTTGTCTCTTCCCGCCTTGAGTATAGCCTACTAATTCGGTTTCTGTGGGTTTCTTAGACCTTGCAGCAACTCATCCAAAACTCCTTAACTCGCGGAGTGCAGCATGTCACACATCGAACAAACCTTTGAGTTCTATTCCACCCCTATATGGGTGCCGGGCCTTGACCTCCACTGGAGGCCTGGACTTCACTTGAACGACCCTTGGGATACGACGCAGCGCTTTAGAAGTTTCACAATCACGATTACGATTACACTATGAACTCCATTGACACCCTGTTGAATTCAGAATAAAATTGAAATTGACTTGATTAACCAATAGAAGGCGATCAGCACCAGCACACACCTCTACCTTCAATGACAACGGACTGCTTATACTTCACTTCTCGTTGCCTACTATTCACAAGTGTAGGTCTTTTAGCTGAGCCACGATACATTCCAAACCTCTGTCCCCAAGGAATGGAATCAACTGCCGCAATCTCTTCTTAGCTCTAATTCACATCCTTACGTATAAATCGGCTGACACTCATCATTTCTGCTTGGCTTACAAGCACCTGGATATCACATCGCATCTTCTCCTGGCGGCTGACTATCTGCGACTCACATTCAGATTTCTGTGTGACCGTGGGCGGGTTAAAAATCTAATTAAGTATAAATTACATTAGTAATCTACTAAACCACCTGTTCGCATTTCCGACCATCCACCCACCAACCCACCCGTACCTACGTCCATCCATCCATCAATCAATCAATATATCAATCAATGAAACTTAATATAGCTCCTCTTCAAGAAATCTACTCAGAGGCGCTCCCGGTCCAACCCGGGTCATATAAGACAGTTGTCAGAGTGGAATAAAAAATAAGGTAGAAAGTTCTTAGATAAGAGTCGATGATCCAATGGGAGGCTATTCCAAGCGATTGGGCCCACAACCGAAAAAGCACGATACTGCATCGTAGATGTCCTAGAGAAAGGGACACGAAAAAGACCATGTGAGGCAGAGCGCAGCATCCTGCCAGCATTTCTAATACAGGCAACAGGACAGCAAAGCTCCCTAAGGTAAGTAGGTGCTGCACCACACAGGCAGCGTCAGACAAAGGAAGAAATCCGAAATGCAATGCGCTTGGGAATGGGTAACCAATGTAAAATATCCCGCATTTATGCATCCGTCCGTCCGTCCGTCCATCCAATCACCCGTCCATCCGTCCGTCCGTCCATCCAATCACCCGTCCATCCATCCATCCGTCCGTCCATCCATCTATCCCGCCAACTGATCCATCCATCCATCCATCCATCCATCCATCCTTCCATCCTCCTTCCATCCATCCATCCATCCATTCATCCATCCATTGGTCCACCGGGCTATCCATCCACCAGTCTATCCATCCATCCATCCGTTCATCCATCCATCCGTCCATCCAAGCGGATCCAGCTAGCATCTAATGCGGTGGTAGGCACTCATCCGATAAATTCATTGAAGAATTATCCGGGTCGAGACCATGCCGTCGCTACAGAAAAGTCTGTATTTACATTTAATGTTTGCATAGGTCAGGTGTTGAGCCAACGTAATGCCACTATCGTATGGCAGCCTTCGCTATGTAAGTCAATATACGGCAGATTACGATCAAATAAAAACACACATTCCGTGCGGCTCGGTGGCCAAGTGGTAAGGCGTCTGTCTCGTAAACAGAAGATCCGGGGTTCAAACCCCCGTCGGGCCTGCAGTGATCTCGTTTTATAGCTTCCGCACAAATACATTGTATGTTCTTAGGAAGGAAATATATATTATCATAGTAAGACACTTAAAAATAACTCAGTAAATTTGTCTGAACCATGAATAGACGAACGATCCCCCACTGTAGTCCAGTATAACGACACTGTGATAGCAAAGCTCATTAGCGTCACCCTCCTCGTTCATCAAGGCTAGGGACTGGCAATGTCGGGGAGCGAGCAGTGGCGCAATTCGATTCCCAGCTACCATATACACTACTCATGCACAAATACTGCGAAAGGTCACGACAATGTCTCGCATGTACACTGTAAGTCACAGCAACTATCTCATTTAATTTCTTTATGTATAATTATTTGGTGATTCGAAGAACACACCGACGACGACAATGCTAAATTATACTGGTTAGCACAGGGTTTACAGTGAATTACGCTACATAACCAATTAGGGACGAAAGCTCTCGCGTGTTCGGGCAACACACAATGCTTGTAGGTAAAATAAGCAAGCACACAGGTCTAGTAATAGGTTCTTTAGGTAAAATAATACTAATATTAGCCAAGCAGAGGCCGTTTGGAGAACATTTAGCGGATATTGGAGACAGCTGTATAGGACCTACAGGGGATAATAAGAACAGAAGATTAGTTACTTGACTTTCCTTAACTAACAAGAATGGTGCATTGTTTTATTTATTACCATTTCTGATTCAGTCACTTAGAAATAATAATGTTGATCCGTTGAATGCACGTGTAATGTATTGTGATGTCTGCTAAGACCTCATTAGAGTTGTTCTAGAGGGAGATTAGTAAGATACTGGAATCGGTTAAAAGAAATGAAGAGTTGGTAGACATTGACATCGATGCCCCAAGAGACATCCCTAAGAGCAGGAGCTGTCAAGACGCAGTTCAAGGAAGCCGAGTGAAATCAAGATCTGCATCTATAATGAGAGATCTAAGCTGTACATAGTTCAAACGACTCGATGTTAGGGAGAAGGCGTACGGGATGGAGACGGAGTTCTTCCCAATTCTAGGATCTTGACACTTTGCATTGGTTCGGGCATGAGGGACCTAGGATCACGCATTGGCTTCTGTCCGGGTGGCACGTGGCCTCCGGGTTATTCATGAAATATCTTTTGAAAATAATTTAGGTAATTCGCTATGGACACACTGATACATAAAGAGGCCCAGTTGAAGTCTTTTTATTTGCTTAATTTAGAATATTATTATGTACGGTTGAATTGATCTTCAGTACGCCCACCATAAGGAATGTTGGCTATACGAATCTTAATGCTCTAGAACGAACAATGCGTATTTTTATTATTAGGCTTATAAGCAGAAGCACATGTAATTTCACAATATGTCAGACACGGTTTGGTAATAATTAAGAGTGGAACGAGCTTTGGAAGGTAATATTTTGAACAAAACGGATAATATTTCCAAATTCTAAGCCATTTTAGTCGATATTGTTTTAATAGGATCCTTCCAGCAAAGGTGTTGATCTACAATGAGCCCAAAGATCTAGACGATGCCATTTGAGTGAGACATATGAGTGTCCGTTACTGCAAGTATATATAAGCAAAATACCAAGTGGAGGTTTCATATGAGACCTGAATGATATAAAATTGGTTTTGTCTAGATTTACTGTCATCTTATTGTGCTTCCAACGCCGCCAAGTTCCATACAACACATATTATTTACCACTGGCCGCTTTGCGTGGGAGCATTCAGGGTCCGCTTTGTCAGAATATAAGCAGAGGGTCGGCTGACGAGAATTTGTGGGAAACTGCAGAATTTCGTATTATATCAAAATCCTTGTACATAGCTGAAGCTGTGGCCCAACCCACTGACACCCCCGACAAATCGGACACTGCATGGGAGCAGTCGTTGACTCATTCGTTCGTTTGTTCTTATCAAGCATTTTACCTAAGCAATTAATACGAGACCCATATATGCATGTAGTTCATATACATATACATGTATATACATGTAGTCCATATACATGTATATAGTATGCACGTACATCAAAAATATCTTGAATAGGAGCAGTGTGAACATGATTGTGGCGATTGGCGAAACAGAGGATAGCAAAAAAACCAAGACAAAAAGTACGAGACGTAAATACAACAGATTTTCACTAACAGCCTAAGGATACAAATGCTAGACAATACAATGCAAAAGCAAGATTTGAAACGAATTATTAATGGGAGAGCTGAGTTGGATGCGGCAGAAAGATGAAACGATGACACACGACAATAATTATTAGGCATCCAAAAGCTGTTTATAGTCACGTCGTTCAATGAGGACTCTGATGGCTTGGACATATATACGTATATGTGTGCATGTGTTTGTTTAGCAGTGCGGGATTGAGTAGGTGTATGTGTAAGTTTGAGTAGGTGTACGTGTAAGTTTGAGTAGGTGTATGTGTAAGTTTGAGTAAGTGTATGTGTAAGTTTGAGTAGGTGTATGTGTAAGTTTGAGTAGATGTATGTGTAAGTTTGAGTAAGTGTATGTGTAAGTTTGAGTAGGTGTATGTGTAAGTTTGAGTAGGTGTATGTGTAAGTTTGAGTAAGTGTATGTGTAAGTTTGAGTAAGTGTATGTGTAAGTTTGAGTAGGTGTATGTGTAAGTTTGAGTAGGTGTACGTGTAAGTTTGAGTAGGTGTATGTGTAAGTTTGAGTAAGCACATACTGACACTTTGAATTCACATATTCACTCAAGATGTCTACCCTGCAGCGGCGTTGTCGGCCTAGCCGCAACCAAACAAAGCACATAAGTAACTATTCCATCCAGACATTAATTTCAAGAGTATAGTCTGCAGATAAACTATTCTATATTTGACCTATGTACAGCTTCATATGAGACAACGATGTGTGTCCACGTTAGTGCATACTTCTTTAGCGCAAGCATCTATGAATCAGTTCATTTCACCGCTTCTGGCTTTGAGCATCGAAGCAGTCAATGGTGTAACATTATAAACGAGTTCACCTGTCAGTCAGTCGACCCCGACTTAGTCATCCGAAGGACAGTCTTCGTGCCGGTAAATTTACGGAAGTTGTTGAAAATGCGATTAGCGTATATTCGTTAAAAGATAGCAAAACGAGAATTAGCGAAAACACGAGAAATACTGAAAAGAAAGAGAATATATATATATATATATACACATATATGTAGGTATGTACGACTCTCTGATCATTGATTGGACGACACAGATGAAGGAGATTTGATTTAACCTGACAGAAAATTATGGACCTGGAGGAGACAAGTCACGATTCATTCGGGATTTACTCTCATTTAAGAAAAATCAAACGTATGCGTTTATGCCTTCTAAATCAGCAAGGGAACCGTTTTTAGTCTGCGTATTCACTGCATCCTGTTATTTGAATTACCTACGCAGACGTTATTAGGACCATTAAATTCTTAGTGCCTTGCGAGTCTCTCAATAGGCACTTGATAAATAGCCAGATGCAAACACACGTTTGCACATGGTGCATACCTGCATCTACTCACATATAATATGCGGTTGGCCAAACCTCTCCCTCGCCATCTCATAACCCCACCGACAGTGTATGCTCAGTGTTTTCACATTATAGCTGAGTTCATCAGATTGGTGCGGGTGGAGCAGAAATCGCCAACAAAATTTCTGCCCTGGGAATGATTTCAACCCTCGACCTCTCAGTTGACACGCTAATCCCTACATGTATGTAGTATGTATTTTGCCTTCACATGCATACACATGCACAAAATTGTACATGCAACCACTGCCATGGCCGGACTAACTAAGCTTGTGCAAGTGAGTGAATCACATAAGACCAGCATAGATATTATTGGCACTGATGCGAGTTTAAGTTAGGCTGATAGGCTGATGGAGAGATACATATACATTATTGTCCTACATCAGTGCGGAAATGATCAGACGAAGCAATAAGTTAAACAATCAGTTGGCCAAATTTAAGGTGCAGAGAACTGTAGACCTACGTACAATTAGAATCCATGTCCAATCCGACGTCTTATGGTATATAGGCCTATAGGCCAATCATCGCCAATGTGACTAATTGGGAGAAATGTCACCAAAGTTGGAATGTAGGCCTACATTACGGATAGAATCGAATTTGAATGTGTATGAATTATTGGCTTCTACACATCATATGATTCAGTGAAAACCGAGTTTTTTAAAAAGATATGATTATTAAGAATTGGCACAAATAGCTGGGCTCAGCAAAATCATTTCGTTACTATCTTACCTATGCATTCATGAGCAAAGCAGAGTTAAGTGGAGAGCAAGACGGATTCAAAAAGTCAACAAGGCCATATAAACAGGAAAAATGTAAAACTGAAAAAATCAAACTAGCGGTGAAGTCACGAAAGAAATCATTAGACCTAGGCAGGTTGCAAAAGTTAGAAAGGGCACTCATATATATAAATATATATATACGTGTGGTGGTTTTAGTCGTATATTTTGTCGTATATATATACATATATATATATACTGAAGGGATCATTGGCTTATATGAAAAGATATCACGCATTTGGATCTTTTGTTGCGTTGCCATTGCGTGTCTTTATAAAGGCAGATAAGCCTATTATATGCTGCTGACTTAGCCATCTTCACGACTTTTGCAAAATATGCATATATAAGCTTATATAAAAAAATTCATATTATATGTACGCATGTATATACACATATGTGTGTGTGTGTAATATGTCTATGTATTACAGAACTCTACATGTCACGCCACTATATGTTGTCTGCGAGTTCGTTCTTATACGGTGTGACCATTTGCCATGTCACTGAGTTCGCGATAGTCGTTCACGTCTCGTGAGGTGTGTCAACCATTGTTCCACTGAAAGCATCTGGTGCAAATTCGATCGACTCATTACCATTTCCACAGTAATTATACGAAGGTTTGTATACTCACCAGCTGACGAGGTGCAATGAAGTCCCGGGCCACACATTTTATCTCGTGTGTCAAGGTGAAGGTCATTCCATGCACGTTAATGGGTTGACCTTCAGAATCTACGAACAGTCAACTTCTGTATAGCATACTGTCATTCTAATTTAAATGTTCGATTCATTCGCTGTCTTTCCGAAAATGAGAAACCGTCGTTGTAAAATACTTGGATATCCATTATGGGTGGAAACCATTGGTAGATGTCTGGTCGAAGTGTACAAAGATATCCCCAGACTCGCCGACAGAAAACTTTCAAACCTATAAGCAGATAAATTGCAGGCTCCTAAGCATAGAAATTCCAGGTCCCTTGGCAGAGAAATTCCAGGTCCCTTGGCAGAGAAATTCCAGGTCCCTTGGCAGAGCAGCCGCGGGGTTACTTAGACGGGATCGAGCATGTTCTATGGCAATAAAATGACAAGTAAGGTAGTGTTAGTGTTAAGATGTCTGAAGCTGATTGTTATGAAGAGTCAGTAATATTATATCTAGAAATAAAGGGCATAATGAACTTTGTACAACTGATTATATAGTATTTTATGAGTGGATTACTGGTCCAGCTCAGGCCCCTAATTATCGCCGAGGCTCTCGTATCGCTATGTAGTAGGACTACATGAGAAAAGTCGGTGTTTCACTGCAATCTATTGACCCGATAGGCGGGGGATATGTAGACCTTTTCAGTGTCCTCTATCCTAAGCTCTGATATTTTATTAAGATATACAGGATCTGGCTTTAGGCCTATACGTCATTGTTACGGAAGGTTTACAATTAGACACCCACCCTGCATGATTTAGCTGTATAATAAAGCCTTGTTAGCAATAGACAGCGCAAGTCAGCAATCATAACACTAATACCAGGATCGTTAACCTCTAACCTTACAGCGTTCGTTTTATTCTTTCAAAGTTCTTCCGATATATTGTACCATCCAATCGCATAGACCTATGCATTTTCTGCCGAAGGACGACGGTCATCTTCTCAGACTTTATGGCCATATTCAGTGGAAACGTATCCCCGAACGTTCCGTCAAAACGCGAAATCAATTATTTGAACTCCAGGATTTATATGCATATATACAATGTTTAATCCTCTGAGACTTTAAATTATTATTCATCTGCGAAGTAGGGCCTACTCCGTTGGGTATGTCTCCGAATAGTCGAAAGACGACAGAGCAAGACTGATTGAGCAATACTCTTCCAAGATGTGCACATCTCCGACAAAGATGGCTTTTCAGCGATATGGTTCGATCCCGTTCCAAAAATATATTCTTCCATATCTGTCATCCGAGGTAAGCCTTCAGGCATCAGTTTCGAAAAAGCAATCCAGTACAATTCTGGAAAACTCATTTGAACAAGACAATCTTTTAAATTGAGAAGCTTCCGTGCACAGCTAGCCAAATGGCTGTAGGCCTAGTTATTCCATGTCTACCACCAGATGGGCAGAATTCTGGCAGATACGAAATGTCCATGGAGATCAAACCAGAGATTCCTTGGACGCGTCCGACAATCCATCCAGTTCCAGGAAATATATGGAATGTTTGGAGCTGATTATAGGCCTACCACCGTCCTTGTCGGCTGTCTGGTAAGCATTCTAAAACAAATGGCCCTGGAATCCCGTGCAACTCTACTACGAATAGTAAATATAAAATGTCCAGCAGGCCTAGGCCTAAGTCTTTCACCCGAGAAACAACGACCGACGTATTTCATGTATAGACTATATATCTATTCTAAAAAGAGGTGTTGAATGGATTCGTGTGGCGTATTTTTGATAAAAGTTCCGAATATAGTAATAGGCCTATAGCAATCGAGCTCCCTTTGGCGATACCAATTGACACAAGAATAGCCCCCATAGTTAAACCTATAGATGCTAGCAGGGTTTTGACCCTATTCGCAATAGTTTTATCGCCGTTTAGCAATTCGTTTTGCGTCGAAATCCATTACTAACACCTCTGACATTGTTTCTCAACATCTCCATACACATAAATATATATTTCGTCTTATATATATATATATCTGATATATATATACACCTTCCGCCACTTCAGTCTACAGCACCCACGGCATCTCGTATATATATTATATATATATGGTGGTTTTTTCGTATGTATATGTACACTCTGCGTCCTTCTGGGGTTGTGCTTCGTATATCTCTGATAGGAGTCGGCACAATGCTGTGTTCTACTCCCTACCCACCTTGGCGACCCATACAGTCCCGCGCTCAAAAAAGTGGGGTTAGTGGTCAATACTCTAGGTGTATTAACGTATTATACAATGTATCCATGCACCCATATATCTACACACCCTTCCTGCCTGCAATACTTATCCAATTTTATACACAACAGTCGGTCGCACAAGTATACGCTGAATCTAATAAAATTAAAATTATACCCATTCATGCATGTATCTACCTGCCAATTACTTATACCTGTCTTGCTGCTATATATAACTAAAACCTGGCTACTTACTTGTCTGCCTACAATTTGTAGATATGCCATCCAACTGTCTACACCTCTGCTCGTATGCGCCCTACATTCCTACTTAAGTACACCGACCTACCCACCTCCTACCTACCTAACTATATACCTATACCTACCTACCTAACTATATACCTATACCTACCTACCTAACTATATACCTATACCTATCTACCTAACTATATACCTATACCTATCTCCCTAACTATATACCTATACCTATCTACCTAACTATATACCTATACCTATCTACCTAACTATATACCTATACCTATCTCCCTAACTATATACCTATACCTATCTACCTAACTATATACCTATACCTATCTACCTAACTATATACCTATACCTATCTACCTAACTATATACCTATACCTATCTACCTAACTATATACCTATACCTATCTACCTATAGCCGCAAATCTTTCTTCAATCATTCTCTTCCTTCCAAACTCTATCATCCTGGAATTCGTGTCTGACCAACTTTCCTTCACCCGGTGAATCTGCGACGGGCGTTCCAGTCTTCCCACTGGTTCAACTCTCTGAAGCGCTATATCGATTCACCTTTTTCTAGCGTGAATAAGGGCGTCGATCGGAGAGGGGGTGAGATCAAAGGGCCACGACCTTCAATTCTAAATGTCGTTATCAGCAGTGGGTTTGATTACCACAATATCTTACACTAAAGGTATGAATATTTCATATATCTACATTTTTCTGGGTAGGCATAAAACCGTGGAAAGGACTTTTATCATAATCTAAAGTCACTGATGCAAGGAATTGCAAGCGCAATGCTTCGCTAATATAAGGTTTGACAAGTGAGCGGACTATTGGAGTTAGGTTCTGTAGCATTTGTGTACAGTTTGTTGGGTATGAGACGTGACCTCAATCCCTCCATGCAATACAAGACCAATCGCTGCATTTACCTTCGAGAGCGACGACTGACAAAATCTCAAAGATCAAAGAGGTCATCCGAATTGATGGAAGCTCTAGAACGACTGGTCTTCTAACTCCAGAAGACTAAAAAATGGTTCGTAAAGTCGTTTATTGGTGAAATGAAACTCAATCCTCCGTAATGGTCTTTACCTCGCTGTTCTACTGGGCATTGCCCCTCATCACACTGCGCCATCGTCGACCTTGACCGTGACCTTGACTAGCAATTGACCTTTGCTGAGCACATAAACCTCGTCTACGACGCTTTGTATCTATAAGTTGCTGGTTATTGTGACATTCAGTGCTGGCATTGCTTTCATTCATCCAATATGCTATGGCTTTGAATCGACAACTGTAATGCCACTGATAATGGTCGCCTCCTTCTCTTTCTGGTGAATTGGCGCCGATGGTTATACGCCCTATATTGATGCTGGACTACATGCAGCTGCAGCAGCAACTAGAGCTATCAGTTGAACCCTTCAATTGTGTGTTGAAAGCGATGGACAAATTTAGACTACATCGGCGGCGATCTCCTCCTCCTCTCTTCATCCTTTTCGTCCTCCTCCTCCTCTCTTCATCCTTTTCGTCCTCCTCCTCCTCTCTTCATCCTTTTCGTCCTCTTCCTCCTGTTCCTCCTCCTCCTCCTCCTTCTCGTCCTCCTCCTTCTCGTCCTCCTCCTCCTCGTTCTCCTCCTCTTCGCCCTTCTCCTCCTCTCCTCCTCCTCCTCGTCCTCGTCCTCTTCCTCGTCCTCGTCCTCCTTCTCGTCCTCCTCCTCTCCTCCTCCTCCTCGTCCTCCTCCTCCTGCTGCTCCTCCTCCTCCTTCTCATGGACGATTGATGAACAGAGAGCAGCTGTACGCTGATGATGTTCTTTGTTGTCTGCATGTCACTGTCCACGCCGTGTCCAGTTGTCCACTCCCGGAACATGCATCGCATTCAAGATTTCGGTCAGCTGGACACGTTCATCGACCAGTGACCATGCAAACTGACCTTGTCCTGTCAGAATGTTCTGAGGCTGCTTCTCGCTGGCATAACCATCAAACCAGTTCAACAACGTGGTTAAATGGTACTCGAATTTCCGGCAATGTTCCCAACTGACGGTTATAGCATAATAACTAAGATCAAGTTCAGTTTACACAAAAGCCTGTGAGTCAGCCAACCAGCCAACAAACCAAACAATAATAGTCACCAACTGCTACTACTACAGCTATTACTTCCAATTCTTTCACCACCACTACTTCCATTACTGCTATAATTACTACGCCTACCGAAGCTACCACTACTACACCTACAAGAGAAGAAGAGCTGTCCCTAAAGCTAGCCCTTGGGTAGCAAAAGGTATGAAGTGTCAGCGACTTCATTTTCTTAGCCTCGTCATACGAGGGCGGTTGGCCAAACCTCACCCTCGCCGTCTTAGGTTCCAACCGACAGTGTATGCTCAGTGTTTTCACATTATAGCTGAGTTCATCAGATTGGTGCGGGTGGAGCAGAAATCGCCAACAAAATTTCTGCCCTGGGAATGATTTCAACCCTCGACCTCTCAGTTGACACGCTAACCCCTACAGGTCTACTATCGAAAAGACTAACAATAATAACTGAATAATTTTAAACAGATATCCACCTGTCTTATCGAGGTTGCTACGTCTTAGCAACCAGGTTGCTACGTCTTATATATATATATATTATATATATATATATATAAACTGAGCGTTTAGCGAAAGTCTAGAGCAAAACCTTGAAACTTTCTGGCCGCCATATTGCTATAATATACAATATTATGTGACAAGCAGATTCTTTTGCAAACGAACTGTAGCCCAATTTCAAAACCGTCGACTCTACTTTTCATCGTTTTGTGCAGGAATGTTTGCAAAATAAAGTCATTCTAGACGAGTCTGGATTGTGACCATTGCTGGTAATTTGACCGTGATCATTTTTGGTTTCTTGACGAACCGTTTGAGAAAATTTATATTTAATAAGCGGAATGAATTGTCGTACATAGGCCTACATGATGGCCTACATAAAAACCCATTTATGCATTATGCACACAACATTGATTATAATGTTAAAAGCCAGACCCTAGCACAGAGATGAGTCTTGGGTACTCCCCCATCATGAATATAAACATATCTGGTATATATTTATATATATAAATTATTATATGTATATTAGCGGTCACGTACTGGATTCTATCACCGTTTTCCAGCATATCAGCATTTTCTACAGATTTGGCTTCATCTTCTTCTGTAAAAGCTCATCTACCCTCACGGCTAATTCCTCTTTCCATCCTTCAAGTCCTTCTTTTCCTCTCTCTATCTCTCTTCCTCAGCTTTGGCGAAGGTGAAAACGAAATCCATAAATCACCGAAAACCTCTTCTTCCACTTTATATACCGCATACACGCAATTGGTATAAGTATTTAAATATTATACACATATTACACACATAGGCCTACATCCATAAACACACACATATCCAAACACACAAACACACCTACTCACCCAGCTACACACACACACATATATATATAATATATATATGTATGCATTTATATACATATTCGTGTGCAGAGTCGTTGCCATGACAGCTAGATTCTGCGGTGAACTGAAGAAGTGCCAATCGTAGCAGTAATGGCGACGTGAATTGGTGCAAGAGATTCTTAAGGACGAACCGAAGTCGATAGAGGGAGTGAAAGTGGGTAGAAGAACGAAGGAAGAGATGACAGACGGACGGATGAAAGGAGAGAAGGACGGACGGACGGAAGGAAGGAAGGAAGGAAGGAAGGAAAGGCTGTCCATTAGGCCATCTCTCGTCCTCCACCCCAACGCTCTCACCAACATTATCAGGCAGCCAGATACGCATCGCGTCTCTTTCAGTGTCTAACCACTGCAACACTGTACAAGACACAGACGAACAGCAGAACAGCTATGCATGCCCCAATTGCCCCAAATGACGTATATCACAAATATCTGCAATATCTGAAATATCTGTAGTTACATGTATATACATATAATACAGGGACAGTGACGCACTTATTCGGGGTTGTACATGATAAAGCAAATATATCAAGAGTAATATATATATATTGGTTTGTAATTTGATGGACCTGTTCACCAAGCACATGCATGTATAAGAGGCTCTTACTGCCTACCATACGTCGTGTGGCACAGTGGCCGATCGGTTAGAGCGGTCAGCCCATAACGTTCAGTGCGTGCTGAACGCGCGGGTTTGAGTCTCGTCCGAGGCGTCAGTCACTGTGTAGGGACCTTGAGCAAGTCCTTCGCGCACCATTGCTCTGCAGTACAACTGTAATTGCGCCGTCGAGGCGTGTGTATGCACTTCTGAGCAAAAGATGTTGGAAGAAGGGCGGTATCAAATTTCGGTAATAATGATAATAATAATAATAATAATAATAATAATAATAGTAATAATAATAATAATAATAATAATAATAATAATAATAATAATAATAATAATACGTAGAAGCCATGCGCCTGTATTCCATTATGCGACTTTTGCATATATAAGTATATGTGTGTCTGTATCATTAAGTAGTATGTGGTACAAATGAGCATTTATGCTAGCATAGCGACCATGGGCTTGTATGATAACTTATTTGAGAATGCCTATAATTCGCATGGAAGTTGGCCCTTCCATAAAGCTTATCAACTTATGTCGGAAAACATTCGTCGTTAAGTTATAGCACCGTCGACAATGACCCGATTTGTTGATAGATAGATTCTATATATACATCAGTGAAATTTGATGCACTGCAAGTGAAAGAGCTAAATCTCGGGCCAACATGGGAATCTCAACTGGCTTGGCGCCTATCCAAAAGGGCAGGGATGTTAGGGGCCAAGAAGTCTAGATTACGTCCAGGGTTAGATTCCCATAGGCAGTGAGAACATGAAAGAAAGAAAATGAGTCACGTACCGCCACCTTAGGAAGTCGAATTGTCTATTAAGACAGCTAAATTCCTTGGAGTTTTACCGAAAACCTGACGTCGGATTGGGCCGGGAATGCCTCCAACACGCAATGCTCATGCTTGCACTCGACTCGAACTGCGAAATGCGAAAACGATGATCCTTACCCCACCTTGTGGGTACGGGCAATCCACGTACCCCTATTAAAAATCCTACTGTAGTTTACAATGAGATTGCTGCAGTACTGCAACTGTCGTACTTATAGCGTACACCATTTTTTTTCGCTATTTGAAGCTTTTTATCTGAGGTACTTAGTCATAGCGGCTTCTTGACCGTCTCTAGCAACTTTTCTGCATAACCCAACAACGCTTCTGCCATCTCTAACGACTCCTCGGTTTTCTATAGCAACTCCTCTATACCTCTTTTATAGCAACGCTTCCGTCATCTCTAACGACTCCTCGGTTTTCTATAGCAACTCCTCTATACCTCTTTTATGGCAACGCTTCCGTCATCTCTAACGACTCCTCGGTTTTCTATAGCAACTCCTCTATACCTCTTTTATAGCAACGCTTCCGTCATCTCTAACGACTCCTCGGTTTCCTATAGCAACTCCTCTATACTTCTATTATAGCAACGCTTCTGCCATCTCTAACGACTCATCGGTTTTCTATAGCAACTCCTCTATACCTCTTTTATAGCAACGCTTCTGCCATCTCTAACGACTCCTCGGTTTTCTATTGCAACTCCTCTATATCTCTTTTATAGCAACGCTTCTGCCATCTCTAACGACTCCTCGGTTTTCTATTGCAACTCCTCTATATCTCTTTTATAGCAACGCTTCTGCCATCTCTAACGGCTCCTCGGTTTTCTATTGCAACTTCTCTGCCTCCTCATGCAAATCCTCTGTCGCTTCTAACAACTCCTCTGTCCCTACAAACAAATTCTTGATCTGTCTTCTTTTCTTGCCTGTCTTTTAACCGGACGGACTCAGATCTTCACTTGACATTATTTTCTGAACAATCCCACTGCAACAACGCGGTGCTCTTGAATTTGCAAGTGCCATGTGCTTAGTATCAGCACAGCGCCCTGTAAATGTGGTGACGATGCCCAAACAGGGACATTTAAGTATTTTAATACATCACATGAATGTTTGCGCGTGTAGGCCCTACTTAAATAAGAAAATAGGATGCACGCGGATATTTGACTTTGATATAAACCTTTACTAGAGCGTCTGACACACGCTTCTTTCTGGCCTGTCACAACCTTCTCTGGCTTCTATAGGAAATGTAATTCGGTTTATGAATTAATTAGTATTGTCTGCTTCATTATTCTCTATGCTGATCTTCTTGTATGTCCCATTAGCCATCAGTATTATCCATTATTGAAGGTCAGTGCCCTGCACACTTTCTGTAGCCTTATCTTATTTCAGCGTCAGTCAGTCAGTCAGTCAGTCAGTCAGTCAGTCAGTCAGTCAGTCAGTCAGTCAGTCAGTCAGTCAGTCAATCAGCCAATCAATAGGTCAGTCAGTCTGTTAATCTATCTGACTGTCCGTTTTCTATCTGTCTGTAGATCTGATGAACCCGTCGATCTGTCTCTCTATCCCCTGCCCTGTCTTTCCATCTGTCTGTCTAGTTCTATCTCTGTCTCTGCTTCTCTCCATTTCCTCCTATTCCGTTCCTCTCCTCCGTTCGTTCTTCTGCTTTGCTTCGTTAATATGGTTATGTAGGTTGTATATCAGGCAGTGATGCATTCCGAAGGGCTTAATGGACGCAGAGACGCATTATGACCCCATACATAAGCATCTTCGCCAGACATAAAAGGCGACTTAATGCCCTCCCCACCCAACATAAACTTTGGTCGAATGCCGCGGAGACATTTTTAGCGTATTTTATTGTTAAATTCAACCAATCGCTTTCTCTTTCTTTTTAAATTCCTGATTTAGTTTGCTTGCTGCAGGCTACTCTCTTTCATTCATTTATTCGTTCAAGCGGATTTATATAGCGCCCAATCACTGAAGCATAAATCTCTAGCAAGCATGCATCGTTGCACTTGTCATAATTGCATATTCTGGAAGTGAATAATGCAACTATTGGTCTTTGATATTTTCAAGTCAATGTCTCTTCAAAACAGTTATCGAGTATAGGCCTAGATTATGTATATATACAGTGTGTGTTAGACAGTTAGAAGATGCAGCGCTTGTGAAAGTTACAGCGTTTGAAATATCGGGATATATCCCATTATTAAACGAGGGAAAATGGGGAGAGTGTAGTCATTACATACGATAATGCACCTGGCTGACTAGAGTTGCGCTGATACCCAGTAGACGAAACTATGATACCCCTACTTGAAAGGTCATACCTCAATCGTGGAATGACACTCAGACGACTGTCAAAAACAGCGCCATACTAAGAATATTGTGCAGACCGTTCCCACTTCCCACACGATAACTCTAAGTGGACACTGTATGAAAGATAAAACGCTTTCATCTTTGAATTGGCCAGCAAGTAAGCCGCCCTATGCATGCTTGGAAGCGTGCTGTGTATAAGTCACGCACATATTATACTCAGATTGGCTTTGACTAATGCCACAGTCTCCGTGTTAAGACGAAGTTCTAACAAACTGTGGACTGTTGCGGCTTATAATGGGTACAGAAGAAGGATAGAAGAAGAAGAGGGAGAACGTGCGAGAGAGAGATTGGAAGAGGTCTAAGTCTAAAGGAGGGGAGATTGAGTAGGGTGGTGAAGAGAAGAAGAATGAGGAAGCAGAGAAGGGTGAGGAATATCGATCAAGAGGAGCTGAAGAAGGAGGAGTTGGATGCGAAGTCAGATGAACATAAGAAACACGGGAAGGGGCGGAGAAGCAGGAGGCGGAAGAGAAGAGGGATGAAGGGTGATGGTAATTAGACAGATACGTCTATATTGATGCGGTTTTTGTGAGCTTCAGCGAACGAGACAGAGATTTGATTGGACGGATAAACTCTGCACAAAGCAACTTTTGTCAAAGGCTCACGCACGCACCCGCTCTCACGCAGACACACACATCATCCCGAAGGACAGAGGAGAAAGAGAGCTGAATTGCCGACAACAGTGTGAGATAAAGGATGCTATGGTAAGAAGATACGTAGGAAAGATATTTGCAAAAGGGTGGGACAAATATTGACCAAAGAGAAAGAAATGCCATAACAGAAGGAATTGATGGATAAAAACCCCAAAAGGTATAATAAAGGATATACTTAGCCAACCTTGCCATGCCGCTTAGAGTATAATATGCTGGCTGTGTCTATAGTTCTATTTTTACTGGTCTAGAAGATTAGACAGTTTATAGGCTTAAAACAAAGAAAGGGACAAGGAAAGACATTGCGAAGAATCAGAGACGGATAGAAGAGAACTCACCTGACCAAATGGTGGTGACTAGATTATAATTTAAGCCCCAGATATGCATATAATTCCCTAATGAACATCTTAATTTAGCAACCAGATTCGGTTAAAAAGACTTCAGCAGACAGTCAGAGTGAATACATTCCAACGACCTCCTATAACGATGCAGTCCACTCCACGCCCACACCATACACCTCTGCATTAAATCTAATAAAATGAATCATTCTGCGCCAGTATTTGTCATTTGACTGTGCGAATGCTATATTATGACCACCATAATTGATGTTTACAGCATTACATCTAATTAGGGCCTATTTGTATTGATATCGCCAGTTTGCAAGCTAGAATATTATAATAGGACACTTTAAAAAATTTTTTAAGTGACCAATATAGAAACTTGTTTAAAAATCTGTTCACACTGAAAGTCTTCCGCGGAACCTCTGTCGTTGCCTCACGGAACCCAAGGGTTTCGCGGAACACAGTTTGGGAAACGCTGATTTAGCAGGTTTCCTCAGTGCAGCGCTATAAAAAGAGTTTACAAAAAGCTACGACTCGTGTGAAGTTGGTTAAGTGCAGGCCTAAGTCTAGATCGTGACATAGAGCAAATATACGGAGGTTGTTTTAAAGTCTACATTGCGTCTTCAACTCTTCATACGTGTCAAATTAGCCTAGACCTCCTAATTTGTCATCTGTAGAATTCATTTACAAAACATCATATGACACATCGGTACTATCTGTAGATATGAATGACTGCGTGTACAAACTGCTCTTATAAATCACTCACACCTACGCACATACCTACACACGCACCCACACACACACACACACACACACAAACACACACACACCAGGATCTACACGAGTAGGTATAAAACGCGATATCTGGGACAATTGACCATAACATAGCTCAAAACCACCCACCTAATAGGTTATAAAACGTATTTGTAACCTATAACCATGTTAAAAATAACCAATTCCTACACAAACCTAAACTCCTAGGTCAAACATCAACCAACAGACTAAGAAAAAAGTCAGGAAATTTCCGATAGTTTCGATGATGAGCCACAATTCATGCACAAACCAAAACCCCTGGCCAAAACGTCCGCCAATAGGTCAAAAGTCACAGGAATTTCCAATAGTTTCGATGACGAGTCATTATCACGTGACCACCAAGTCTTCATTATCAACCCAGGAATTACATGACTCAGGATGACCCAACCATTTCACCAGCGACTTGTTTCCCCGTTTCCTGATAACTTTTTCTATTCTAAATATTTCTTGAGTAGTCTTCTGTAGCTCCTCTTCGTAAAATGAGCCCTGTATTTCCTCACCATTATAATGAGTGATCTTATAAGTTGGTGGATCCGTGTATTGAATCTTTGAAATTATGAACATTTCCTCGTCCATCTAGGTGTAAAACCTTTTTCAAAGATGTTCATCTTCTTCGTTATTCTAACTTTATCACCGATCGAAAACCTGGGTATAATAGGTTCCGAGATTTCATCACCGTATAAGTTCATCCATACAGCCTTTTCATTCATTTTCAAACTAGCTTTAGAGGGTGTCATTTTAATGGAAGAATGCCTAGTTTCATTATAAGTACTAACCATTTCATCCAACACATCAATATATCTTCTAGTTGAATTAGCTGTAAAATACTTAAACATTTTTTCACGCATTGTTCTATTCCAACGCCCAACAACGCACGACTTTTCTTCGTTCTCCGTAGAATACAACTCGACTAATTTCTTAACGTCTTTATTATAAAATTCTTTACCTTTATCCGCCCAAACCTTGTCTGGTATTCTACCGCTCTCGAATATTTTCACGAAGACACTAGCCGTAGATTTTCCACTCTTATCATTTAATGGCACAATA
Organism: Bimastos eiseni; assembly: GCA_959347315.1. Lineage (NCBI taxonomy): Eukaryota > Metazoa > Annelida > Clitellata > Crassiclitellata > Lumbricidae > Bimastos > Bimastos eiseni. The sequence goes on along the minus strand of OY365806.1, from coordinate 59,572,791 downwards.
CAACCGTACTTGGAAAACACATCTATTACGGTTAGTAAGTATTTCACGCCAACGTTGTCTTTAGCGAAACTCTGCATATCGACTAAATCAGCAGCCCATATTTAATCTATTCCACCAACGTACACCTTCCTCTTCCTAAAACGTCTTACTTTGGGTTTATGCAACTCCTCAGCTAGTTCACCAGTCCATTGTAATTTTATGCTTTTTTTAAACCTAACCCGAGACTAGCTTTGGTAGATAATATAGATTTGACAAGACTATTTTCTATAGGCTCTCGTAAGCTAGGATTAGGAATATTATTCAATTCATTAACCATCATTCTATCAGCGACATTCCTAGAAGCTGTATCCGCGTGCTGATCGTACGCCAAATCGTGATGATATGCAGCGTTGTCGACTCTATTGACGGGCTTCGACCAATCCTTAGGAGTTCCATCGGAATTCAGCCTCAAATCAAGTCTAGTACCAGGATCGGTAAACGATTGTCCCGGCAAGTGCATCTCACCTGGATATTTAGCCCACGGCAGCTTAATACCGCCGGTAACCGAATTTAAAGATCCAACTAAATCACCACCTTCAGAAGACTTCATGAATTGTGTCTTTGTCTTTCCATATATATCACATGTGCCTCCAAGCATTGACCTTCCATTCTTCGTTGTAAGATTTTGAATATTTTTAGTTTCAGTACGAGTTTTACACTTTACGCAATGCATCCTTTTTAAATACAATTAGACATATTTAAAATGGAAGTCAAAGATTTATTGTGGAACGACGTGCTATCTAAGAGATTCGATAATCCTCTTTTACCTAGAAGTATAAGAGGGTTAATCGTAGGAAAGTCTGGATGCGGTAAGACGACTTTATTGTTGAACCTACTTCTAAGACCAGGATGGCTAGACTACGACAATCTGCAGGTATTCGGAAGATCTCTCTTTCAACCAGAGTATAAAATACTCAAGCATGCATTTGAGGAAAAAATACCGAAAGAATCCATCATCGGGCTACTCAACTGCCAAGACGAGACCATGAGACTAAATGTTCCGCCGGCCTTAGTAGTTGAGGCAACGGCTAACACTTGTATAAAAAATCTGATATCTGCTGTAAGTTCTTCGAATCGTCTGAAGACGTGCCAGATCCGAGAGACTTGAATCGTGACAAGAAAAATTTGATGATTTTCGATGATTTACAGTTAAAAAAGCAACATAAATGTGAGACCTACTACATCCGGGGAAGGCATAGTAACGTTGATTGCTTATACCTCGCTCAAAATTATTTCAAACTACATAGACAGACGGTCAGAGAGAATGCAAACTTTATCTGCTTGTTTCCTTAAGACCAGAAAAATATTAATCACATTTACCACGATCACGTAAGTACAGACATATCTAAGGATGAGTTTAAGAAACTATGTGAAACAGCCTGGGAGCAACCTTATGGATTTGTAGTGATAGATCAGACTAGTAACAAGAATAGCGGCAAGTATAGATGCGGTTTCGATGAATTCTACATTCCATTATAAAAAAATCTGTTATATTATAAAAATGGAATCGCTTTTACAAAAGATTGTAGACAACACCGAAAGGATCCCTCGTTGCACAGAGCCAAAGTCATCGTTTTACATATTATTGAGTGATAAGAGATCGCGAATAAGGACCCGATTCAATCCGTTGATTCAGTTCGATAAAGGCAAAAAGGACGAAATGGCTCTTGTCAATCTGGAAACATATTTTTCATTCCCAAACATCGATGGGACTAACAACAACTTTTCGTATTCGCCGAATGGTGGAGGTATGTGGGTTATTATAACCATTCCCGAAGGCTGTTATGAAATTACAGATATTAACGAATACGTCCAGAGAATCATGAAAGAAAACAAGCATTATGATATGGTTAACGAAGAATACAATATTAAGATAGATGCAAACAGCAATACGTTGAAGACTGTTGTACATATAGCGGAGAATTACATGGTTGATTTTTGGGCGTTGAACTCTATCGGAAAAGTCCTCGGTTTCGATAGACGGCGTTATTCAGTAGGGTACCAAGAATCGGAGAATATAGTGGACATACTGAGTGTCAGTAATCTGAGAGTAGCGAGCGATATCATCGGGGCTTCCTATAGCAACGGAACGACTGGTAATATAATTTATTCCTTTTTCCCGAATGTAGGGCCCGAATATAAGATTATCGAAGCGCCTAGGAATTTGATATATCTTCCAATCACCCTATCCACGACTTCGACGATGGAAACGTCTCTCACAGACCAAAATGTCCAACTAATTGATCTACGAGGTGAGGAATTAGCGCTGAGGTTTCATACAAGAGAGGCTTAAAAGTTTTTATTGTTTTATATAAAATGAGTCGATACACAAATGTCAAAGTTAATATTTCGGAAGGACAAAAAGACAAAATCAAAAGATCTCTACAAGCGGGAACCGGCGTTAGCATTGGATTAAAGCACAACGATTTAAATGGAACCCACGTTTTAGCTCTTACACAGGCGCAGGTTAACAAGTTAGCTAAGGCGCATCAGGGTGGAAAAGGCGCGACTATCAAAATGAGTAAAACGCAATTGATACATAATGCCAAAGTCGAAGGTGGCTTTATCGGCGCTATTTTACCGTTTCTAGCAACTGCGGGTAAATTTCTGCTTTCGAGCGTGTTACCGAGCTTAGCAACTGGCGCATTAACAGGAATAGGTGCAGCGGCTGGATCAAAAGTCATAGACAAAGTCACCGGATCGGGTGGTGCAATATATCTCAATAGTCGAGGTAAAAACTACAAGTTGGTCAACAAGGGAATGGTCTTTACCTGAAGCCATGGAAAAGTTCTGGACTCGATGGTGTGGGAGAAGGTCTGTATCTGAAAACAGGCTCTGGATTCGTAAATGGTGAAGGGCTTATCCTTGAACTAGATTCGCCGTTTAAAAACATTCCACTTCTCGGATTGCTACTATAATTTTTTTCTTATCTCAGCGTAAATAAAAAGTCATTCCAATAAAAAATGTTTCATTATCCGAGTCACAAAATGGGGTGGACGAAACCCACAACTGAAAAATTTACGAGAACACAACCGAGATCCGTCACGTGGAAGGCGTGTGTAGGTATGTGGGATGTCAAGTGTAGGCCGCAAAGACAAATGGGTGGGTTAAGATGGGAGTTTTTTGCTCAATCTACAATAACCATTCATTCACAAGAGACGGTTGTTTTACCGTTAGGCTTAGGTGTCCGAATGACGAAAGGATCGTGTAAAATTTCGTTCCATCCGGAATTGATAGAAGCGGGTTGCCGCCTGCTATGCGATACCGTTACAGGAAGAAATTTTACTCGATATTAAGAATTTTAGAGATCTTGGATTTGTCACCATAAACGAAGGAGATTCGTTATGTTATGTCGATTACCGCGTCAACGAATAAAACTTGAATTCCATTTTAAAAATATTCTTCGATATTATAAAATGCAATTGAACAAAGCAAACACCTATCGCCTTCAGAAAATATCTGAAATTCAACAGGAAATCGTACGAGAACGCGAAAAGAGAGAAATAATCTGTATAAAATGTCAAAAGACTGTTAAAGTAGTCGATGCGTTGGGGGGTTTGTTTGCCCTTACATCTTCTGGACTCCGTGTATTAGGCGTAACTTTTCTAAGTACCGTCGTAGCCGCACCAGCTGCAACAGTCGTGGTAGTTTTATCCGCTGGAGCTGGAGCATTGTGTTTGATAGGAAACTAAATCCGACGAATATGATCGCTGCGGCAAGGAAAACATGCAAAGATCAGGACTATAGTCGACGGGAAACTCAATTCGATCAGCGACCCTGTTTCGAAAGCTTTAGATGATAATAATATCTCAGACTTGGAATATTCTGTTATTCTAAGTGAATTCGAGAAATTTAATGAAATGAAGGAAGGGGTTAGAAGTAAAAGCAATGCCACCATAGATGAAGCGACGAAACAATCGCTCATTAGGGAAGAGGCATTCAAAAACGTATTGACCACAAAGTGAACGTAAATTTACGTTTTATGTTTCACGTTTTATGTTTTACGTTTTACGTTTAAATATTATGTTTCCAAGTTAAACATGTCGTTTCTAAAAATCAAAGACCCAGCCAAACGTGATTTTATCGTTGAGAACTTTCTCAAGAAGAAGCAAAATATTAGACAAGACTCGTTATCCGAGAAAATAGGGGACATTGGGCTTCAGCGGGAATTGATAAAGGCGTACAAACCGATAATCGACTCTCAGTCTGGAAATCCAAAGAATTAGGTGCTATAAATGAGAACTCCATGGCGACAACTGCCGCGCTTCGAGCATTTCCAGCATCGATATCGACATCGTTGAAGGCGATTCAATTCCCACAATATCCCTCAATAGTAGTGTTTGAGGACGATCCCGTTGCAGATATTAGAATTTTGGAATTAGGTGATATAGCAATAAAATATTTAAAAGAATACGCTACAAACAAGAAGTCGACGAATACGACTTTCGGAATATACTCTAAAGATGATCGATTTCACATCGGGGACAGCCCAATCACGATCGAAGGTGATGATATAACAATCGGAGATGTTACCTACAAGGGAACTCCGGGACTTTGAGAGTTATTGACAAGGGCAAAACCAGACAATACGATATACGACATAAACGATCTCAAAGACTTGAGTGAGATTTTGACTGTGACAAACGCAATCCGTCAACCTGAGAATCCGAAAAAACCCAAGTCGTCTAGAAGCGAAAAATATAGGGAAATCATTAAGCCGATATGGGAAGGGAGGTTCTCAACGGGCGAAGGAGTCGTAGTTCTTCCGCAAGATCCTAATGCGCTAGTGGATATGTTAACTCTTCGATTCGCTAGCTTCAAAGCGGGAAATACAGGATTAAGAAACAAGATAGTCGGTATCTGCGATGAGTTACTTCGACAAAATGCGATAAATGCGTTAGAGTATAAAAATTTAATGATACAATTATAAAATGATTGTCGTAACTAAGAGAAGATTTACTAAAAGATACGTCGTAGGAGGCGCTGGAATATTGGATATGATATCAGGATTTTTCAAAAGAATGTTATCTTCGAATGCGGCGAGACGGGTAGCAACAACCGCATTAAGTGCTGGAAAAGACGCTGCAACGGAGATTTGAAAAAAGGTCATAGATGTTGGTAAGACCGTTGCTATCAATGCTGAAAAGCGATTGGTGGATAAAGCATCGGGAAAAATGTTTAGTCCACCACCGCCGCAATCAGCCGTACTCAGCCAACAGAGACAAGGACGCGTTATAGAGTTTAATATCTTCCGATGGAAATACGACACTTAGTCGAAGTAGCGAGGAGGCGTTAAAGGGTTTAATATCTCCCCAAGGAAATACGAATATAAATAATTTACTATCCGGTAACGGCGGCGCCGTGTCGATCCAAGATCTAGTGCGTGGATCTGGAATGAAGTTGGCTTAAAATATTTTATTGCTATATTAAAAAATGCAGTCAGATATTCTAAGATTTACTGAAAATACTATTATAGACGAGGGAGTTGAAAGATACGAATGGCACGAGTACGAGCCGGTAGCGGGGACGAATCTGAACAGCCCTGAGGAAATTTGCATAAATATCAAACTTTTCGATCTTTTCAGCCACCTCCCCGAGTCATACCTGCTTTTCGAAGGTAGACTGACTAAAGCAGATGGAACAGATTACGCTAATCCCGATGCTGTGGCTATTACCAACAACGTACTCATGCATTTTTTCAGCCAAATATCGTATTTCCTGTAGAATCAAGACATCGAAAGCGTGTTTCAACCGGGGCAAGCCACAACTATGCTAGGGTTGCTGAAATATCTCAACGACTTCGCTCTCGCACAAGGACTTATCCAATTATGGACAAAAGACGCAGCTGCGACTGCCGTTATAGCCGACAACGCTGGATTCGCGATCAGACAGGCAAATCTCATTCAGAAGCCAACTGCCAAGGGCACATTTAGGTTCATAGTAACTATGAAGCACATTTTTGGATTCTGTGAGGATTACAATAAGGTAGTCTACGGCATGAAGCAGACTTTGACGCTCGTTCGCAAATCCGACATCGACGTCGTCTTCAGGTTGGCCACTGCAGCGGCTGGCAAAGTCAACATCAATAAAATTTCGTGGTTTATGCCTCATGTCATTGCGGCCGACATGGAAAGAATGCAGCTGTATAATACGATCGAATCAAAGGCAACGCTACCAGTAGTCTATCGAGCTCATCTTTGCGATACCATAGCGATTACTCACTCTACCACATTCTGTTGGCGACTTAGCGTAAAGACAGCTCCAGAAAAACCGAGGTATATTATCGTTGGAATTCAAAGGAATCGAAGCCTTAGTCAAGAAGCTAATCCATCAATTTTCGATCATTGCGATATTAAGAACATGTATGTGATGATGAACCAAGAAAGATACCCAGCAGTCGGTTACAGCCTATCACTCCCGAATCAGCAATTTTCGAGAGCTTACAGAGATGCCGCGACCTTTAGCGAGAAAGTCTATGGGATGGATCAACTCGTGACTCAGAGCAACATTACGCCGGCTGATTACAAAGATTTATATCCGCTGTGCGTTTTCGATGTAAGTAAACAATCAGGGCGAATACTGTCATCCGTCGTAGACATCCAGATTAAGGTTACATTCAATGCTGCGGTGCCGCTTGGAACGGAAGCTTATACAGTTGTCATTTCAGATAAATTGCTAAACTTCCAATCAGACGGTCGGAAGTTGAGCGTTGTATATTAAAGAAAACATTTTCTATAATAAAAAACATGAAACTCTCACAACTGAAATCGCTAATGAAGGAACACAGTATAAAAGGCGCAAGATTTATGAACAAACCGGTTATGTTAAGGATACTAGTTGAGAAAGGTGTTTTACCGGAATTAGAACTACCAGAAGGTGCTGGTGAAAGAGAAAAAGGAAGTACTACCCAGATACGAATATCTAAAAATGATTCGTAATAATCCGATAAGCGTTTAAATCTTTGACAGAGATACGAACGAAACCACCATTTACCCATCGTTGCATAAGGCAAGTATGGCGTTTAAAATCGGTACGAACACGATACAGGATAACAACGGTAAAGTGTGGAGAAATAGATACGAGATCCGTGTGTTGACATGAAGTTTTATCCTGGCTAATAGCAAATTGGAACTCGTAAATTTATAGATTTCGAAACTTTTAAGAAGACTTAGTTTACACAGTTAAAACGAAGCATTATCTGTACGGTACAATAGGCTATTTCTACCTGATTACGGTAGAGGCGCCGGATAAGACGGAATATTACATGAGCGTATTCGAGGGGTCGTGGTATGCGCCCATTCACGACAAGCTGGAAACGGACAAGACATTTACTTTTCCAAAAACGAGGATAGAAACTGAACCGGGTTACAGTACGTCGTATATCGTGGTATCTGGAGATAACGAAGTTGTTGATCTTGTGGTTTAAATTTTCAATGATGTTTCTCATTGAAAATCTTAGTCATCATACACGAATAACTGCATCACGCTTAATCCTGGCTTCCCCGAATCAGCCTGGAGGCAAACTAGCATATAGGTCTGATATTTTCCAACTGAATCGATTAAGAGTTCTTGGTAAGTATTTCCTAAATTATTAAACGACGTGTGAATAATAACCTCTTGTCCTTCATAATTGTATGCGATTATCTTCCAGACGGAAATCCTTTCGTTGTTTTTCCCCCCTCAAGCAGATCTTCCAGATTCTTACTGCGGTTGGGCACTCGATGGATATCCATGGTCCTAAGCCACCCTCAGACACCCAGCCTCCTTCATCTTTGAATGCATGAAAGGCTCTGTTATGCGGAGATGATGCACTGGCGTTCGCTTGAAAACCATAATTACTAGTGTCCAAAGTTAACCTCGGCCTCGGCACGTAACCGATGTGACATTTTCTTCCTCGTGTGAGATCGGCCAGCGTTGGTTTCCACTGTAGCATGCAGACGACAGCTGTTTCAGCACCAGGTCTCGTGGATATAATGTGAAATCTCCAATACGCGTAATGAGTTGAAGCGGGAAATGTAAACTCCATCAAAAACATGAAATGGAGGGTATCCTCCCTGAAAGAGGTTAGAATATCTGTAAATACTATTCCATCGTTACCAGCTTGGACTTTCCAACTAGTAATTTCTTCGTTTTCAGCGATGATGTAAAATCCCGACATTGATAGAGGAATTGGATACTTCATCTGTATCCAAACATTTGTGGTTGTTTCGGAGACCCAAATGCCGGGGTAGTGAGAAGCGTTTTGAAAAGCCCTCCATGGACCGAATTCATGGCCAAGCACACAGCGAAAACTGCTAGCACTAGCTTCGTAAGTTAAACCGTTTATTATCGTTGCATCAGAAGTCATGGTTGGAGCCGCTGTCACGAACGTTCTCAGGTAATCGCTGGCAGAATTATTCGTTATCGCTTGGTTGACTAAGGCTTCGACTTGTCCAAAGCTCGCATCCTGGCTGGCTAAGACTGGTGGATGAATGTCAGTCGGTAAAACTTTTATCGAGTGACCATTCATTTCCAAATCACCTCCATTGCGTTCGTTCCATCTCTTTTTAGAAATGTATTACTCGTTTGAGATAGAGTAACACCTCCAGAAATTATTCTTTGAGTTGATCCAGTATCAGTTCGTACAAATTTATCAACAGGCATTTTATATATACATTATAATTATTTAATACAATTCGCTTACGGCTTCTTGAAATTTACATCATCGTTGATCGTCTTCTTCAATACATACAAACATAAATGACCGCAAAACACTTGGCCGTCTGGTTGTATTCGTTCGCTGTTGTAGATAATTTATCAATTCAGTAGCAGGAGGAAATCCGTAGCTGTCGAAATAAATTTTATCATTGGCGCACTTGATCCGAAGTCCAATGCGTTCCTCTACCGTCAGAATCGTCTATATTAAGGTTTGCCACATTCGTTCACTCTCGGCCTCTTCGGCAACTCGTCTCTTAGAAAAACTCCTCTGAAATTATTTATATTTAGTTTCCTCGCCGCTTCGATTAGATCAACGTTCGACAAAGCAATATTAGGTAGCGTTACGCATTCGACATCGATTTGTTTAACACTCATTTTATATTAGAGAATAATGTCCATATGCTAAAGTGCGCATTCCATCTTGCTGAATCATTCGTTTATCATCTTCCGCTGAGAGGGCTACCTTGTTGACTTCTTCAGTGTAGATATCGTGAAGATGCGGCCGAATGACATTCATCTTTCTCAATTGTTCTCTCTTGGTGAACAAGCAGTCTTTGTAATCTTCGTGAGTGATTGATTTCTTAACGACATTCTTCCTGACACCTTTACATTTCTTGTGGTCTACTCCAGCCATCTTGTACGAATACAGTTTCTATCTTAAACCTACAAACTCTTCGATCTGTTTACCAGCTGCTTCATCTTTGAACATGCCAATGACCTTTTTGTTGATTCCAGTTTCTATACCAGGGCGATGGTCTTTAGGATAGTCGCTAGTGTCGAACCTACTTCTAATGTCGGGTGCTCTATCGGTGTAGAAGTCTTCGGTCTTAATTTCATAGGCCAAAGAATCTGTATCTGTAAAAAGTAACTTTGCTCTATCTTCAAACTTTTTCTTGATGTAATTATAATGAAAATTGTACATTACAGTTTTACTCAAGTCTAAAATATACATACCGAGATATATAGGCTTGTTGTAACATAGCTTCGTCCGTTTCATGTGAATGGCGATTAGGTTCTCGCCAAAAATAGTTCGAGTATCGTAACTCGTTCTCGCTGCTAGCTTGAGGGCTTGCTTCTCGGTGCAAACCAATTTTATGTCTACACGATTCTCAATATTCTCGGACGTCTTACCAAACATACTATTGTTCGTTAGTTTGAAAAAGCCTTTTTCGAAATCGTTGGTGGCTCTGGTCCTCAGATTAGTATTTTGATCTATATACTTTTTCAGCCAAGCACTTTCTTCAAATTTAATTCCGCGATGAATTTTCTAAAATCACCTCAGTTTTTTAAACGAACGGAAAATCCTCGGCATCTACTTGCCCGGATTTAATGTTAACACGCTCCATTGTGCAGGTGAGGACAAAGTTGACCTAAGTCTGTCGATTTCTAGACAAAAGGTCTTCCAGTTGTGGCTAAGCTGCTTTGAGAAAAGACGTGGCGTCAATTCCGTTTGCGCCTTCGACCGTATATTGTTTCGTGAAGCCCTTGATAGCTGCGGCCGTCTCTTATTTCGCGTGTTTTCATAAGAATTTTACTGAATATAGAATTCACTTTGGCTTTCAGTGCTTGTATCTTCTCATTCACCTTTCTCTTTCGTTCTTCAGGCATGTACCCTTCAATCCACTTTGCGAACGCATTAATCCCGGACTTTGTATTATCAAGGACTTTTCGTATCGCTGAGACCGGTACGGGAGCGAGTGTTGGGATTCCAATCTCGGGAACGGGTGCGTCCAGCAAACTACCATTGGATGAGATTGGCGCAAAATGTGAGTGTCTGAGACACATTAGCTTCAATTTTAGCAATCAAATCCGCTTTACGCAGTCTCGTATAACCAACCATACCTTTCTGTTTCGCAATTTTTCTTAGTTCGATCACAGTCTGCTTCGAGTATTCCATTTTATATTGGAGTGGCAGTCCTTTAAGTCGAAGTGAGAAAATATTTTCATCCATTTTATATATGAGACAATTTTTGTTTTTTGTTTGTTGAACAATGACTCATCATCGAAACGGCTGACTCATCATCGAAACTATTGGAAATTCCCGTGACTTTTGACCTATTGGCGGACGTTTTGACCAGAGGCTTTGGTTTGTGCATGAATTGTGGCTCATCATCGAAACTATTGGAAATTTCCTGGCGTTTTTCTTAGTCTGTTGGTTGATGTTTGACTTAGGGGTTTTGGTTTATGTAGGAATTGGTTATTTGTAACCTGGTTATAGGTTAAAAATGCGTTTGTAACCTATTAGGTGGGTGATTTTAACCTATGTTATGGTCAATTGTCCCAGATAGCGCGGTTTATACCTACTTACACGCACTTACGAGCACCTATAGACATACATATACACGAGCACTGACGCATACACACGCACTCACGAGCACCTAGACGCGGAAACGAATACACACACACGCACGCACGCACACACACTTACACAAATACCTATAATATAAATACATACTTGTACAAGTACACTCACATATATAATTATATAATTTGAATTTCCGTAGTCTGTCTTAATAAAGCAGATTTGCGGAAACTGGCTAAGAGACATCCCAAGTCCATCTATCGACCATTATGTCGTTACTCGAAGAGCGTCTTTAAACTTAGAATCTGCTAATTCCACAACGCACGGATCGCGAATTATAGGCCTATATGTATGGCCTACGTATACTCAACACTCGACAAGCAGAGCCTACATGTATAGTTGCACACATGATCATTGTTATCCATGCATAATATTGCATATGTGGTTTCCCACGACGCCAAATGCCTTTCTATAGGCCTACGCGTATAATATTATAGATCTATCTATGTATATATCTATACATGTATAAATATCTCTAGATACTGTATTATACTAAACTTTTGTTCTATTGTATTTTTGTGGTATCCGGAAATTTAAACAGCGCCATTCGCAATGCAACACCAATCAGTGCGAGAGACCTAAAGTCCTCCTCCCAGGAGAGACCCAGAGAAAACGAGGTTGTCTCTTTAAACCACGAAAGAATGCAGAAGGGCCAAAGCAACGAGCGAGCCATGGGCGAAAGTTTGGGCCAACAAAAGCAAACAGAAGATTGGTAATGGGATATGTAGACCTTTCATCCCCGGACGATTTATCCCGGACGGTTCATCCAGAGACGTAGCGACAGGAGGCGAGGGGGGCGAACCGCCCCAGGGGCACTTGTCCTAGGGGTGGCATTTTCGGCAAAAAAATAAAAAAATATTGTTGTATAAGTTGCATTCTTCAAGATTATTGTTGCTGTTGTCTAATCCTGGCACAATGCTTTTTAGCTTTTCTCGACCTTAGTACTATCGAAATGATCGAATGGCACCTAATGTTTATAGACATCAGAGCAGTCCTCAGGTAATTGAATTTGGCGCCCTAGGCAATCATTTATGTAAGGGCGGCCCAACCCCTTTGCATAAACAGTAAGATGTGAGAAAATATGGGGTCAGGCACACACTGCGCGGGGCACACAAAAAAATTTTTTTGGCAAAATATATAGACGATTCTGGCATAAGAAAATTAATAGGGAAAGAGCGGGAGATTCAATGAGGTGCTAAGAGATTGAATATCGTTGTTGGAATTAGTCTAAAACTAGTTTGTAATAACTAATTTATGAATTTTCTTTACTGTTTAATTTTTAATTTTATGTTAACTTTCTAATTTTCCATCTAGCCTGCAAAGCGTTTGATAACTTTATTGTAAGGCTTTTGTTTGCTTTATAAATGATTTATTTCTAAATTAGTACTATCCTATTCTATTCTCTATTTTTATATCAAATGATAACGCATTTTAATTAGTCAAACAATTTTAATTTTGACAGTGCATTCTGATGCTGTTACTAACTGTATAATGGATTGAATACTGAATAGAATAATAGTAATGTATAATGAAAACGCTCAAAACAGGCGTCTTGGCCTATCTTCCCTTGTGCATATCCCGGGATATGCCACAAGAATAACGTGATGGAAATAAAAGAGAGGGGCGACATTTTTTACCTTCGCCCCAGGCGGCACTTTGCCTCGCTACGCCACTGGGTTCATCATAGGACATTTCATCCCGGATGATTCATCCCCAGTAATTTCTGTTTTATTTACATTATATTGATGCGACCGTCAAACGAATGAGATCACAAAGGTATTTAGAGGCTAAGTCAGAAGAGGATAGGTAGACGGGAGTACAAATACCTTGATTAAGAAGGTTAGCAAATGGCGGTGGTGAAACATGTAAGAAGAAAATATGCGAGGAGCGACGAATAGGACTTATCAGTCTAGCAGTCACATCTAAGATTGAATATAGGAGACAGACGCAGCTTAGGGCCTACTTTAGTGCAGTG